>JAVJIF010008018.1:0-125684 GCA_038442645.1 Agave tequilana | reverse complement strand
TTAAAACTTGGTCTTTTGGCTTAAATAAAATCCCATAAAATACATAAAAATCTACAAAAATAGTTTTACCAATATACTTTGATATGCAAACATGCTTGCACAAAATCAAGGCATGTTATAAAAGATTGGACTATTTTTGTAACTTGGAAATATTGGCTCATGATAAAAACTGTATTTTTCAAAACATGTTTTTCCAAATCTTTGTTTTTCCAAAACATCTTCAAATAAAACTAGATATTTTGAACTCATTAAAGCATAGTGTGTATGGATATGATCTACTACACAAATAAGATGAAATATCTAAGTTTTTGACATTAAGCTCTAAACTTGGTTTTGGATTAAAAGATAAGTATATGAGAAACACAAAAAAAAAACTTGTATTTTTCCAAAATGAAAATCTTTCCTAAACTAAAAAATCTTTTATGAAAAAAATTCTATCAAGAGTGTGTGTGTGATATAATACTTGAGCAATCCACCAACTATCTATCCTTTACATTTTTAACTAAAAATAAAAACAAAATCTTATACCTAGACACAAGTCTTCATCTACTTGAAGTCTTCACTTGAAGGCTTCTCATCTTCTTGACTTGGTCCAAGCTTGATCCAAAAGCTCCTTGGATCACACCGTGCTAGCTCCAAATCTTGACATTTTATCCTTTGTTGAGCTATGCACCTACTAAGATCTTGATAATGAATCTGTCACTAATTAAACACAAGATCATTAGTAAACATAACTTCATGAGTTGATCATCATCAAAACTAGGGTGATAGGCCTTTGGGCCAACAGAATCTACATAACTTCCCCCTGAGGTGTGGGGACAGGTACAAGACCCTTCTCTTGCTGATGGTGAGGGTCTATATTGATCATTCTTAGTTCCCCTTTTGGGATAGGGACTACTCCAGAGGGTGTTGGAGGTTGTCTCCCAAACTGAAGGAATGATGTCATTTTGGCCGTCACTTTCTTCTGCTCTGGACGGAGTTTTAATACCTCTGCATCAATCAGAGCTTGAAGGATGTCTTTGAAGACATAATAGCTCTTGGTGGGGTATCCCAGCATCCTATGATCAAGCAGTAATTGAGATTATCAGTTTTACTGACTTCTTCAGGATGTCTAGCTTCGGGAAGCTTCAATCTATTGTTCTTGTTAAGTAATATGAACAGCGAGTCAACATGTTTGTCCTTGAAGGAATACTGCTTACTGGCGTGCTGACTTGAAGAGCCACTTCCCTTGACAGGTTGAGGTTTGACAGGGATTTGATTTCTGTTGCCAAGTTATCCTTCCTTTTTGTTTGAAGAGATGCGTCTGGCGTACGCCTTGTCGACCTTTCGGGTCTGCGTTTATTTTCTTCTGCCCTAACTCTGGTGACAATTTCTTCAGCCTGTTCACCTTGCTGGACCAATTGTTTCCAGGTGCGACTTTCAGCAACTCCTATTTGGGCAAGGAGCGAAGTTTGTAGATTGTGGCAGCATGTTTCTACTAGGGTGACCTGGGTCATACCGCTAGGACATCGGAGTACTACATTCTAAAATCTTTCTACAAATGATTTGATGGACTCCCCCTTTCGCTGCTTTGTAGCCAAAAGAGTAGGCATTGTGACCTCTAAGTCGTCTTCAAAAAATAGTGTCAAGAAGAGCTTCTCTAAATCACCCCAATTTTTAATTGAGCCTTCTGGGAGCTTCATGAACCATTCAAAAGGGAGCCCTTTTAGGGTGCCGATGAACAAGCGTGCCAAGATGGCAACGTTATCTACCACGTTCCCCATTTGAGACTTAAAGTAGTAGATATGTTGGTTTGGTGACCCTTTGCCATCGAATGCTTGGAGGGTCGGAGCTTTGATCTTGGGAGGGTATGGAACAAGATCCCACTTGGCCGGATATGGCCGGACCACTCCTGCTTCTTGGAGACCTTTCCGATTAGTAAGGACCTCGAGACGTTGCTCTAATTGATTCATTCTTTTAGAATGAACCCCTCCATGGTCCTAGTTGTCTTTCCCTTAGATGAGGATTTAGACGAGCCAAAAGTAGATTGCTCTTTCTCCTTGATATGTACAGAAGATGAGCTTTCTCCCTCTTTTCGTTTGCCTTTAGACTTTTTAGAGGAGGCTTTGTCGGTTGACTTCCTCTTGTCTTCAAGCAATTGTGCTAGCATCTGCTTGAGGGTATCGATAGATTCTTATTGACCACGAATCATCTCGAATTGTTCCTTCTGGACCTGAGCTTGTTACTTAAAGTGCCTGGCCGTCTCCTCATGAGTATTTGTCATGTATATAAAGGCTTCCTTCTTTATGAAAGAGTTCGAAGCCTACGACTCTGCAACAGCAGAATGTGAGTCATTTACTTCAATGCCCCGAGCCAGGGCACTGTAATTGATCGGGGCGATTACTCCAGTCCGAGTGCGAGTATGCCAGTACACTCCTTCTGGCTCTGTGTCAGACTCGTCGGAGCTGACCACTAGTTATTTTCCCTTACTTCTGCTTGTCATCTTTGTAGTGATTTCAGGGTACTCAGTGTCAGAGAAGGTCCTCCTTCTACGGGAGTGATTTCTTTTGGCTGATCGGGGAGCTAGGGTCGACCGTCTGAATATAGACTGTCGGCTTGCACCTGAACTGTAAACTCAGAGAGCATTGTGATAAGCCGTTTACAGCAACACGATGGAGTAATCAGACTAGCACTTCTCTTCCTTGTCAAATAGTCCCTTAGATCCATGGGAGGGGATCGAAGAGATTAGCCTCAGATTGTCGAGGGCTTTTCAACTTGCGAGAGTTCTCCTTGCTTCACAAAACTGAGACACAAGGTTCTGAGACGTGGAGCTCATAAACGCAGCTCTCACGTTGTGGCTCTGAAACGCGAGTCTGGCGTCTCTGTTGAGAAGAGACGCGGCTCTCGCGTTGCCGATTGTCGCATCTGGGTAGAGATGCTTAAGAAACGCAGGCCTCCTGGGTCCCGCGTATAAATGCAGAGGCGCGGGTCTCGTGTCTTTGATGAAGAGCACGGATTTCACGTTGCTGCTTGTGACGTTTGGGAAGCGGTCCTTCAGAAACGCGAGCAATCTCACGTTTAGGTTGCCAAACGCGGACTTCACGTGTCTGACATGGTTCAGAAGAGACGCGGGCTTGAACCTCGCGTCCTACCTCTATTGGACAGACAGTTGTTCCAACTTGTAGTTGACGCGCACGCTGTCTCTGTCACCACTCAGCATTCCAGTTACGTCGTGTGGGTTGATGGGAACCCCTGGTAAACTGGCGCTAAGGAAGGGGATGGACAGGCTGAACATCAGGAATGTTAGCCACGCGGGTCTCCTGAGAGACGTTGAAACGGGCGTTACGCATGATGCGATTAGCCATGACATCCTTCTCACCAGTCGCGTATAAGAGGATCTCAGAGCGGACTCGAGAGCAAATCCCCAAAGAGACTTTGCGGTAGACCCACGCCTTAGGGCTCTTGGAGCTAGAAGAGAGGAACTCTTCATACTTCGCCTAGTCGAACTCCACAACAAGTGATTCGACCGTTTTTTCCACATAGGTAACGTCACCATGCGTCACAACTTGCTCGTCAGTGGAGAAAGTAGTCCCCAGTGGAGTCGCCATCTCTTGTTTGGTGGGAGAAATTCCTTGTAAAATTTCCTTGAATCAATGAAGAATTACAACGGATCAATACTCCGACTACAAGGGAGGGAAGATGTTCACGCTTGAATCTCCCCTTTTTTAGTGTTGGGTTCTTGATGTGGCGGTGGAAAGTGAATCTTGTTTTTCGTTGACCGGGTAAACGTCAGGACCTCTTGGGAATCCTCTCTTTGGATAGCAGACGTAGTAACACAGCTCCTGTCCATCAGGAATCTCAAAGAGATTGTAGGCAAAGACAAACTTGTACGCAGCAAGTTGTTAGAAGAGTTGAACTCTCTCTTTCTTTTCAGTGGAGGTCTTGGTGCTTCTACAGCTCACAACTGAAATTCTTTACCGAGAATTATCCGATCGACCGACCCCTTCTCCATAGCAAACGGGGTTATTTATAGAGGTTTCAGGGGTGAACGTGTCCCCTAAAAATGCTCCATAATGGAGACTAACACCATCATTACGTGGGCAGTAATTGACCCAATAACGAGGGCAGTTATAATCGAGACGCGGGTTTTGCGCCTTGCACCTTGTTGCTGAAGTGATGCTGGGATGCGGATTTTGACCCTTGCGTCTTGGTGCTGCAGTGATGCTGACACGCAGGTTTCGTCCTTCGCGTCTTGGTGCTGCAGTGATACTGAGACGCGGGTTTCATCCTTCGCGTCTTGGCGCTGTAGTGATGGCTATGATTAGCCCTGTGATTGGAACGAGAAATTGTACTAAAGAAAAGGGTTAAGAGTTAGAAAGTCTCATCTCAATTCTATTTGCTGTAGCAAGGGCCAAAGCGGGTCGATCCACAGGGAAGGATGCGATGCAAGCGTTTCGGACTATTTCTCTGTTTTACTTAGAACAAAATAAAAGAGAGTGATTAGATTTGAATGATTTGATTGGAGATATGCAGTTTACTAATCTTCTACCACAACCCGTAGTGCAAGTCTTGAAAAGTGAATATCATTTTGAAACAAGTAAAATCTATCCTAGGTTATTAATAGAAATTCAAGCAAGATAAATGATATTAGAATCTAACTAGTGTGCACTAATAAAAATTCAACAAGTGTTCATCCTAACTTCTAAGTATAGCATAAGAAAAGTCTTAACTTAAAGTTATGCTATCAAAGTTCTTAAGTATGAATTTATGAAGAATCGTTTAGAAGTGTAACCTAGATTAGAAAAACTAACTATCAATTAATCTTCAAGAAAACTGTTTTAATCTTAGGGTTTCTAAAAGTGAATATCAATCCATCCACTTTCTAAACTACACTAGGGTTATTTAAGAGATTAGTACACCACAAATTAGAATTAGTTATTCATCTCTTTTTTTTTATTTTCAATTTTTTTTGTTTAATGTAAAAAAATTATGTGAAAGAGAGAAGAAAAAAAATAACAGATCTCAGCAAAAAACGAAAGTAAATAACAAATTTAATGACAAAGAAGAAAGGTAACCTTTATTTGAATGTCACTTCCAAATACAATGCTCCTCTCCTCCTCCAAAATATGCTAAAAACGAAACGAAATTACAAGAAATTTGCAAAGAGAAAATCTAAAGAAAACCCTAAGTTCCCGTCTCTGGATGCGCCCTCTCTATTGCTCTGCAGGGGTATTTATAGGAGATGGAAGAAGTAGAGTCCCGGTACAACTCCTCCACGAAAGCAGGTATTCAAAGTCATCCATATGGCAGCGGAAACGCGGCTTTGGCCGCGTTTCCGCGGCCTTAGCTTGGTCCCTGGCCACACGCTTTCGCCCGTGGCCTCCTCTGGTCCATCCATCTGGGTATATCCTTCTGGATTTGGCATACCGACTCTTTATATTGAAAATTCGGGATAACTTGGGAAGCAAGTTACCCTAAATTCAAATCTCTTTAAAACGAATTTTTATCTTTGCACTCTTCTCCTTTTATCTTTAGCCTTGTCCTGCAAGTAATTAGGGTTGAGTAGAAGTCCATCCTTTTCCTCTTCTTTGAGCAATTAGGAGTTCTTTCTTATCCTTCCTTTTCCTCACTTAGATTTTAAATAAAGAGTTTAAAAATCTAGGTTTAGATTAGGTTAGATAATATGAAACTTCTAAATCACTACAACTTTTGCACATGGGCTTTTTGGGCTTCTGGCCTCATTTAGGCTTTATTCTTTTATTTAAATAATTACTCAAGGCCTGTACACATTAAATAACAAAACTTTAGTAATAGTGCATAATTAAAAGAATAAATAGGAAACATGATAGTAAATATAGTGATAAATATGCATTTTTTTACTGCCTATCATACCCCCACACTTATCTTTTTGCTCGTCCTCGAATAAAAATAAAAAAGAATAAGAAAAGAAAAACTAATCTAGCTAACTCACTTTCGCAGGAATCACGGTTGCACTTAGCATGTGCAACAAGCCGTTAAACCTCTAGGTTACCCTAGAGGACGAGTGTTGTCTCGTGAGGGTTTTCAGCGGATTAGACCCACAAAATCCATAAAAAGGAAAATATTTGAAATATGTTTGAAGAGACTAAGTAGTCTATAAGTTTTAGGATTATCATTTTTATTCATTCTTAAATTTAGTCTTTATATAATAAATTGTTATCCATTTTAGGTAAGAATCAAAATTGAATTTTTGTATAGTCTCTTTCGTTACCCTAAGTCATATGCATCCTTGTGAATCTTTACTAGGAATTCTTTAACTTGGACTCTCATGCCTTTTTTATTATTATTTTCTCTTTTTTTTAATATGTATAACTCATCTAATTTTCTTTTGTGTAAGTATCAAGGCTTCTTGAGGCCCTCATACCTAACTAATTGACTATTAGATGTGTTAGTATATATATAAATAGTATTTCTTAGTTTTCTTAGGCTTTCTAATCCACTCATGTAGCGAACTTAAAGTCGGTGGCTCCCAAACTGGTCGGTTTTAGGGCACCGGGTGAGAAAACACCCCACGGACTCAAATTCGAGTGAACTAGGCCACAAAACTAAGGACTCTATTTATAAAATCACCTTTAGGCGTGAATACTTATGCTTCTTGAGGCATATGTATCCAGCTTAATCAGTGAATTTGTTTGTTTTTTTAATTATATATATATATTTAGTTTTTTTTTTTAAAGGCACAAGATCTTTGTCTTAGAATCCTAGATATGTAAATGTATTAGGTATGCACATTTCATTAAGGTAAAAATCAAGACTAATTACTTATTCAATTTTTTCTCCTATACCGAAAAATTCAACAATTTATTTATTTTGACCAAGTGTTTAGAAATCCTAATCATGATTTTCCTAATTCTTAAGACTAACTTAGATTTCTTTCAAAAGATAAGTCAATATATTGTCCTTTTTATTTTTTTATTTTTTTATGTTAGAAACAAATAAAGAGAAAAAAAAATTTATATATTTTTTTTTAAAAATTATGTTAGAACAAATTTTTTTTTATATGTTACCCTTCCCCCATACTTGTCTCATGCATTGTCCCCAATGTATGAATGAAATGCATGGATGCATGAATTGGCAGAGAGATAGAGTTACCGATACATTGGGTCAAAAAGACCCATGACTGCATTTACTTCTGGTACTGATTCCAAAATATTTTAAGACGTTGACCATTTACCTTGAATGTACTGCTATTTTTCGGGTCGTAGATCTCTATGGCTCCGTGTGAAAACACAGTCTTAAAAATGAAGGGCCCTGTCCATCTTGATTTAACTTGCCGGGAAAGAGATGAAGTCTAGAGTTATAGAGTAACACTTTTTGTCCTTGAACAAAAGTTTTTCTCGTGATGAACTTATCGTGAAATACTTTAACCCTATCCTTCACAATTTTAGCATTGTCATATGCTTCATTCCTCAACTCCTCCAGTTCAGGAATTTGCAATTTTCGAAGCTCACCGGCCTTATCTAGATCGAAATTCAGCTGCTTAATCGCCCATAAGGCTCGGTGCTCTATCTCAACAGGAAGGTGGCAAGCCTTTCCAAAGACTAGTCTGTATGGAGACATTCCTAGAATCGTTTTAAAGGCAGTCCTATATGCCCAAAAGGCATCCACCAATTTGGTGGACCAGTCCTTCCTATTTTGATTCATAGTTTTCTCCAAGATAAGCTTGACTTGCCTATTGGAAACTTCTACCTGTCCACTGGTTTGAGGATGGTACAGCGTAGATAACTTGTGAGTTATGGCATATTTTCGCATAAGAGCTTCAAAAGTTCTATTGCAAAAATGTGTACCATTGTCACTAATTATGGCACCAGGGGTTCCAAAGCGCGAAAAGATGTTTTCTTTCAAGAATTTGACAACAACTTTGTTGTCATTTGTCTTACAAGGGATGCTTCAACCCATTTCGATACGTAATCTACAGCCAACAAGATGTATTAGTGCCCAAACGAATTAGGGAGGGACCCATAAAATCAATGCCCCAAACATCAAAAAGTTCTACTTCTAGAATTGGATTTAGGGGCATCATATTTCATTTAGAAATCCTTCCTATCATTTGACATCTTGTGCAAGTTTTGCAAAATTTGAATGCGTCTTTAAACAAAGTTGGCCAATAAAAGCCACTTTGTAGGATCTTTTCGGCAGTTTTGCGGGGACCAAAGTGTCCACCGCAAGCAAATTCATGACAAAAGGCTAGAACGCTTCTAGTTTCCTCATTGGGGATACATCTCCTAATAATTTGGTCGTTACAATACTTGAAAAGGTAAGGATCTTCCCATATGTAATACCGGACTTGAGATAAGAATCGGTATCTATCCTGTTTTAACCAATTAGGTGGTGTTTGGTTTGTGATTAAGTAATTTACTATGTCGGCAAACCATGGTTCCTTAGAGACCGCTAGAAGTTGTTCATCGGAAAATTGTCATTGATGGGCAGTTCCTCGGAAGGTGCATTTGGCACACAAGAGAGATGGTCTGCGACAACATTTTCAACACCTTTTTTATCTCGAATTTTGAGATCAAATTCTTGAAGGAGGAGGATCCAACAAATAAGTCGGGCCTTCACATCCTTTTTAAGCATTAGGTATCGAAGTGCAGAATGGTCGGTGAAAATCGTGGTCTTGGTCCCAAGTAGGTATGGGTGGAATTTCTCCAAAGCGAACACTACTGCCAAGAATTCTTTCTTGGTTGTAGTATAGCTCACTTGGGTGTCATTGAGTGTCCTACTTGAATAATAGATCACGTGTTGCTTGTTATCCTTGCGCTATCCTAAGACAGCGCCTATCGCATAATCTGAGGCATCGCACATGATCTCAAAAGGGTTGGACCAGTCCGGAGGTGAGATGATAGGTGCAGAGATAAGTTCCAATTTCAACTTCTCCCACGCGCTATTACACATATCATCGAAGATGAAGGGCACGTCTTTAGCTAAAAGGTTTGTAAGGGGTCTAGCAATTTTGCTAAAATCCTTAATGAACCTACGGTAAAACCCAGCGTGTCCTAAGAAAGAACGATTGTCCTTCACGCATTGTGGAATTGGAAGTTTGGCAATGATCTCCACATTAGCCTTGTCCACTTTGATCCCTTCCCTAGATATCTCATGGCCTAGGACAATCCCATGCTGCACCATAAAGTGGTACTTTTCCCAATTGAGGGTCAAGTTCTTTTTGGTGCATCTATTCAGTACTAGCTCCAAGTGATGAAGACATTGGTCAAATGAATTTCCATAGACAGAGAAGTCATCCATGAAAATCTCTAAGAAGCGCTCGACCATGTCAGAAAAAAGGCTTAACTTACAACGTTGGAATGTGGCGGGGGCATTACATAGGCCGAAAGGCATTCGACGATAGGGAAATGTCCCAAATGGGCATGTGAACGTTGTCTTTTCTTGGTCCTCCGGGGCTATTGGGATTTGGTTATACCCTGAGTAACCGTCCAAGAAACAGTAATACTCATGGCCGGCTAATCGTTCCAGCATTTGATTGATAAATGGGAGGGGAAATGATCTTTCCTAGTGGCAGCATTCAACTTGCGATAGTCTATGCATACTCGAACTTTGGTAGGCAGTCGTGTTTGCACTAACTCTTACTTGTCGTTTTCTACCACAGTAAAGCTAGACTTCTTAGGGACCACATGCATTGGACTAACCCATTCGCTATCGGAAATGGGATAAATGATCCCATTATCTAACAGTTTCATTATTTCGGCTTGTACAGCCTCTTGCATGAGCGGGTTTAGCCTTCGCTGTGGATCCCTCTTCGGTTTAACCCCTTCCTCTAGATGGATTCTATGCTGGACTATCTTAGGGCTTAGTCCCTTGATATCTGCCATGGTCCAACCAATGGTTTCCCTATGTCTCCTAAGGGTTGCCAATAAGTCTTCCTCTTGCCTATTAGTCAAATTGGAGGCAACTATGACTGGTAATGTCTCTTGTTCACCAAGGTAGGCGTACTTAAGATGTTTAGACAAGGTCTTTAACTCCAAAGAAGGAGGTGGCTCAATGGGTGGAGGTGTTAAGCTTGAATTTTCCATCTCTATAGAACTTGGATTTGCTGCCCATTCAATCTCGTCAAGGTTGAGGTCACTTGATTCTAACTCTTCCTCTTCCTTTGACTCTAGTGTGATCTCCTCGTTGTGCTCACTAGTCATGTTTTCAATGAAGTTAACCTCAAAGGGTTGGTCGTTCATGTCGTAGGGATGTTTACCTAAGTTGAAAACATTGACTTCCTTGGTCATATCCCCAAAAGTCAATCTCGTGGATCCGTTTCTACAATTTATGATTGCATTCGCGGTTACTAGGAACGGGCGACCTATGATGACGGGAGTTTGGGACCTAGGATTAGACACAGGTTGTGTCTCTAAAACAATGAAATCGACTGGGTAAATGAATTCTCTCACCCGTATGAGGACATTATTGATCTCTCCCTTAGGAACTTTAATTGATCGATCAGCCAATTGAATTGTAACTTGGGTTGGGTTGAGTTCTTCTAATCTAAGTTGTTGATATATAGAGAAAGGAAGCAAATTAATGTGGCTCCTAAATCGAGGAGTGCTCGATTGATTTCAGCTCTACCTATTGTGCAAGAAATGATGGGGCAACCAGGGTCCTTGTACTTGACTGGGATCTGGTTGGACAATAGCTCACTAATGTTAGTGGCTAGAAAAACCTTCTTAGGTACATTTATCTTTCTTTTCTTAGTGCACATATCCTTAAGGAATTTGGCATAACTAGGGACCTGTTGGATTGCATCAAGAAGTGGTATATTGAGCCTAACCTGATTGAACACCTCGAGTAGTTTCTCCATATGTGCATTATTATTGCTCCTAAGCCTATTCGAAAATGGGGCTGTAGGCTGATGCACCTGTCCTGCTCATTTTTCAACTTCAGTTTCTTTGGAGTTTTATGGAGATGGAGTGGAACTAGATGGAATGGACAACTGAGATGGGTCCTGTGGCATGGATACGTGATTATCAACTTGTTTCCCTGATCTTAGTGTATGAACCAAGTTACACTGGTTTGGGTCTTGAGCCTCATTGGATAGCCTAGGATTCCTAGGGTTTGACAATGGTTGACTTGGTAGAGTTCCCTTTGTCTTTCTTGTTGATTCAGTTGGATCTCTATCCTAGTCAAGACTTGAGCCAGCGTGCCGTGGCTTTTAACTAGAGTGTCCACCTTTCTTTCCATGTTTGAGAGTCTTGTTTCTATTTGTGAATTTTGGAAAGAGTGTGGAGGATTTTGACTAGGGAAATTTTGTTGATAAGGTAGATTTTGAAAATTGTTGGAGAATTTGGGCCTTGTTTGATCATTGTTGCTTGGCCCCATGAAAATTTGGATGATTTCTCCAACCGGGATTGTAGGTGGGCGAATATGGATTGTTGGAGGGCCTTGTGAAGGTTACACTCATATGTTCGGGCAAGGTTTGATGCGCGATAAAGACGGGACATTCCTCGAACACATAGTTCATGTCTTGACAATAAGTACAGCCCACCGAAGGTGTTGGGCTGACTTGGTTCACAGAGACTGGTTCTTTAATTTCAAGAGCTTCTAGTCTTCGCATAACAGCAGCTAACTTAGCGTCGGTAGCTATGTTGACCTCAATGGAATGGATACCTCCTTTAGAAGAAGTAGGGTCATTAGTCCTAAATTTTTCTGGAGTTGGTTCCCATTGGATGGTATTATCAGCTAATTCTTCATATAATAACCATCCTTCATGTTCGTTCTTTTTCAAAAATCCTCCTTGGCACATGGATTCTAATAGCGTTTTAGTTTGATATTCTAATCCATCATAAAGAACTTGGCAAAGTCGCCATTTCTCTATCCTATGGTGAGGGCATTGGGCAAGGAGGTCTTTAAAACGTTCGAAGTATTTCCAAAAGGTTCATTGACTGTTTGCTTAAACTGTAAGATGCTCTTCCTAATTAGTGCAGTCTTGTGGACGGGATAAAACTTCTTTAAGAAGGCTTTGACGAAATTATCCCATGAGGATATTGAACTGGCCTCTAGACTGTAGAGCCATTTCTTTGCTAAGTCTTTCAAAGAGAATGGGACAAACCGTAATTTGATGGCATCTACTCCTAGGCTGGGTATCTTCATCATGAGACATACTTCTTCAAACTCCCTTATGACAAAGTATGCATCCTCAGATTCAAGTCCATGAAATTTGGGAAGAGTGTTGATGTATTGTGGCTTGAGCTCAAATTGGTCAACACCTTCATCGGGTAACTGAATGCAAGAAGGAAAGAGGTCCTAATAGGATAGAACCTATCTTGTAGTGACGGTGTTTGTGCCATGTGTGAGTCGGGCTTTTGTTCGGGTGGTGAACTGGTTCTAGTAAGTCTGGATGTGAATGGGTCTCTCGACCAAGCTGACATGCACAATTAACAAACAAGTTCACCCAATCAATCAATGAAAAAAAAAAGATCAAAATTCCTATTCTAGGGTAAGCCTTGACCTAGATGACTCCTAACTTTAGAATGTCTTTAGAAGGTATATTGCCGACCTTAACCACAAGTTAATCGGCCAGGTAGGTAGCAAGACCGGTGGGAGGTTTTCCGTCAAAGACGTTCCTTAATTAAATAACCACCGATCTTCGGGCTTTCGGCCCTTAATCCACTTCCTAGACATCGATTTGTGATTGTCGCTAATGTTGCATATTTAGTATCATATTTCCATACTTATTATAGAATAAAATTTGCATTGTCCTAATTAAATGTTTAATTTATTTGCAGGCCCATTCCTTAAGGAGATGAAGAGAAATGAGCCCAAAAGCC
This sequence comes from Agave tequilana, assembly GCA_038442645.1. Lineage (NCBI taxonomy): Eukaryota > Viridiplantae > Streptophyta > Magnoliopsida > Asparagales > Asparagaceae > Agave > Agave tequilana. The sequence goes on along the minus strand of JAVJIF010008018.1, from coordinate 112,902 downwards.
CACCAAATTCTGAATTAAATCAGAATTAATTCGACTCAGACTCAGTAAATCAGGGTAAAATGAAGAGGTTGAAAACTGGTTGAGAAGAATCCTCTCAGAATCGATCGGTTAAAACCAAGAATCAAAGGCCATTTCATCACAATCCTGGACTCAAACGAGAAAACCAATTAAAGATAAAAGCAGAAGAAAACACCAGGGAGACCCACCAACAGGGTGTGGCCACCTGGCCACACCCTAGCCGTGGAAACGCGGCCAAAGCCGCGTTTTCGCGGCTGTTTGAAGGTTGTTGGGGGAGCGTTTGCTCCCCCAATCTTCCCGGGATTCTCCTCGTGTGGGTTTTGCCTATAAATATTGGTTTCAGCTTAGCAAAAAGGGACGATCATGCAGAGATAGGATTTAGCCTAGTTTTCATTCTTTGTAGATTAGGTTTTCTTTTCTTTTTATGTAATTTGTATGTAAACTTAGGTTAGATGAATATTCATGTAAGTAAGAGAGAGGCTTATGTTGAGAGTGACACTGATGTACCCTCCTCCTTTCTTCCATTGTTTCTGCAAGCAATAAAGGTAAACATTTGTTTATGTTCGTATTTTCTTTTGTTTTCTTCTTCCTCTTTCTACTTTACCTCTTTTGTTTTTGATGAGCTTGCAAGTGAATCCAGAAGTATAAGTATACAAAAGCCTCTGTGAGTGCCAACGATACTTCATAAAGACGTTCTCCTCCTCAAGATCCGTATCACTTCATTCTTGCAAGGCTTGATGATATAATGCGAACAGGGACTGAGCTCGATCTTATGACCTATGCGTTGAACGCCTCCAAAGCAAGGTAGAACATGCAAGGGTTCCAGGTAAGTCATCAACCAAACTAGGTGAGTACTTCTTTCATCTTCTTTCTTTTCTTTTATTTCTGTAAATTAAATCACCAACACCATATCTTCTAAGTCGCTTTCTTTCCCATTTCTTTGTAAATAGTCATTCTCCATTCTTTTCCACTTTCTCATTCTATCATTTTCTCTCTAACCTTAACATAACTCATTTTTGTTTTCATTTCTTTAAAACAAAGAAGAACTTTCGTTTTGTCTTTAAAAAGATTTCAATAAGAAAAATTTGAACGCTTTCATCGCAAACCCTCCTTGTGGATCACGACCCGCATAGCCACTTGCTATAGCGGTAAGAATTGAGCACTTGTACATCTTTATTTCTAAATCTGAAATTCTTTATTTTGTGTGCAGGTAAAGCTTCAATCAAATTTTGGCGCCGTTGCCGGGGAGGGTAACGGTTTTTATTGAAATCTTATTTTTATTGAAAATTTTTTAGAACTAAAACGAATTTTCTTCTCTGTTGCAGGCTATAGGGCAAGCAAAGCAGGAAAAGAAGATTGCAGTAACATATAAGTGGTCTTGGGCCTCTGCTCTAGAAAGCAGAGACCAAGTGCCCTCTGATTTGCCGCGTTTTCTCGGCCAAAGCCGCGGATCCGCGGCAAAAAGGAGTTGACTACTAAATAGGTTTTGTGTAGGGTTGCTTTCTTTGTAAAAACGTAGCTGCTGCAAATCTTAATTCTTATATGCCATCACATAAGCCTACTAATAAACCAACAGTAAAATACTTGTTGACAAAAATAAAAAATTGATTAGACGTTTGCATTTTTAGGCACGTGCCTTTTCAATTCATTTATTTTTACTGTTGAAGAGTGCTGGAGCAAGGTACGTTCGCATTGCATGTAGAATAGGACTCATCTCTTGGTTGATTTACAACGCTTTGAGTGAATCTTATTTACATATCTTGTACACTTGCACAAACTGATTTTAAGGGCACCACCCATTAACAAGATAAGGTGGGGATTTAATCACCCTTCCTTAACCCAAAAATCAGATTCCAAGCACTCACTAACCCAAGCTTAACTAAAAATGAGTAGACGTTGGCCCTAGGGACATCTCGGACTCAATTAGGAGATTATCCTAAGGGGGAAAGATGTTGGAATTTGACTCCTGCAAAATCAGTGTCTAGGAAAGCGATTAAGGGCCGAAAGCCCGAAGGTTGGTGGTTATTTAATTAAGGAACGTCTTTGACGGAAAACCTCCCACCAATCTTGCCCTGATCTGGCTGATTAGCTTGTGGTCAAAGTCTGCATAATACCTCCCGTGGACAGTCTAACCAGTTAGGAGTCGTCCAGATCATAGGTCTACCCTAACTTAGTTTAGAATTTTTTTCTTTTTTATTTATTTATGTAATACCCATATCTTGCAATGCATGAACTAATAGTGAAAAAAAAATAATACTTATAAAGTGTATGTGTATTTTATTTTAAGGAAATTGTCATTTTTAAAGTTTAGATATTATTTTAATTATTACTAATTAATTCACGATTATCATCATCATGATTTATTGTTTTTAGTACCTCATTTTATCTTATTTTTTCCCTTTTGTTTCAAGCCCAAGCCCATCTTATCACTTTCCTCTTCTCTTTATTTTCTAATTGAGCCCAAGCCCAATAGCAGGCCCAAATTCAATTCCTTCACAAAAAAAAATAATAATAAAAGAAATTAGAAAACCCACATGAGCAAAAAGTTTCGAACCAAGTCCAATGCCATATAACATTAATGCTCTAACCATCTTGGCCATTTTGGCTTTTGTTGCAAAAGGGCACCCACCATTTTATTTAGCATTTATTACCCTTTTTCTTATTTCATAACCCACAACACAATTACACCCCCCTATATAATTCTATCCTAATCTAACCCTAACCTAACCTCCCCATCTCCTCTGCCGCTGCGCTACTCCCCCTCGGCCCAAAATCCCTCCTTTTCACCACCTTCGATCATTACTATGCCGATCTCCCCGCGTTCTCGATTTCGAATCGGAGTCTCCCTAAAGGGATGATGAAGGGAAAGCCTGAGATTTCATCAAGGGTTTTGATGAGAGGAGATGAAGCGAATGGTAGCGGATCCAAGGTCAGGTTCTAATCATCCCGTAATTCCTCTTTAATTCTAATCAAGTTTCGTTTCTTTTTCTTTTAAATTTTTGGGATCATGCAATTGTTGAATATCTTTTCATTAATTTTTCTTTTGAATTTCTTCATGAACAAGTCAGGTGATGTTCCAATCTACATTCTGGTTCCTCTCCAATGTTATCCTAATCAAGGATTAGTTAGTTTTTGGATCTTGCATTTATTGGATATTTTTTTTGAATAGCTTATCCTCATTCCGAGCATAGGGCGATTATTTATTTATTTATTTGATGATTTTTTTATGCACAGTGAAGTGATGATGCGTCGACATGAAAAAGTCATGAACTTGTTAAATCTCAGCTGCATGTTCTCTATTGACCAATTCAATAAATTTAGTAATAAACAACCTTGACATGTTCCTCTTCATGAAATCTTATCCGTTATACTTGGTCTGTTGAAATTAAGAAATCAAATTTCAAGAATCAAAGAGAAGTACATAGTGTAGACAAGTTGACATTTGCTATTTGATTTCAACTATAAATGGCTGCTTAGTTGTGCTCTTCATTGTGAAAATTTTGTTATGAATTATTTGATGTTAAGACAAGAGTTACCTCCTGGTGTTTCATCTTCTTTTGCTTCTTGATCAGTAATCCATTGTTTGGAAGATCCCCTGAAACTGTTTAGCTTTATCTTGATGTCTTCATTTTGCTTTTGGTTTTGGGAAGAGGACCTTCAGAAGAAAATTTGACAGATAATCCTCTCCGTTTCTTTGCGCCTACTCTTTCTTCGACTGAGGTGATGGCGTAAGCAACTGCTGCGATTGCTGCTTCAAATTCTCCATCTCCACCGCTGAAACTATAAGGCGAGAGCGAACGCACCGTGCCCTCATGAAGTGAGTGTTCTTTATTTTCTTATTGAATATTTCGATATTATTTTATGTGAGTGTTTGCTCTTGTATCATTTTCTTTACTCACTGTTCTCAGTAGTATTTTATATGTTACTTGTATTATTACATGTGATTGTCTCTTTTATTTTACCAGTTTGACTACCTATATCACTCCATGTGACATCAGGGACCATACATCTTATTCCTTTAGTTTAATTGAGAGATTATTAGAAGCATTTCATGTATTGGTAGTTGTCACTGGTTGACTTAGGCCTAGCATTGAATATTCTGGACTGTGATTTAATCTACTGATCAGTTGACATATATTATATTTGAGGATAGAGGACATATCTTATGTATAGTGTTTATTGGCAGTTGTTGGTGATTATCCCGACTAAAACTCCTGTGGGCATCGAGGAAGTGTTAGATATGATATTGTTTTACCGATAGACTGATCTACCATACTTGGATTAACATTGACATAGTTAGAATTGAAGTTGACCTGAATTGATGGATTTGATTAGTTGACTCGATGGTGATGGACTTGATCTTGGGTTGGGGAGTGGGCGTAGATTGGGTTGACCCGACCTGGTGGAATTTAGATTTATTCTCTTGATATATTGTTGAGTTTTATAGATCTTGTGATTGACCTTGATAGAGTGAGAGTGTGATAATCTTATTCTTCTGAAATATAAGAATTTGATTATGTGTATCAGGACATGTAGTATTTTAGTTATTGAGAGTTAGATATATCGGCGACTCAAAGATTATATATATCGATGACTTGAGGATCAGAGTAGATTGATGTGACGAGAGAACTAGTCATTGATTCGTTAAGCTTGTGGGTTACTGTACCGGACCACTTTGACATAGATTGATATTTGACGGTCAGGATGACTGTTGAGGGTAGGTTCATGATGACTATTGAGATCGGATATTGTTATATGCAGTACAGACATATGAGGTATGGACCGGTTCTAGATTAGACTGTCTATTGAACAGTATCTGGATTAGTTATTGTATAAATCTATGTTATTGTAAGTTACTGGGACATGATTGTTTGACCGTAACCACGGTACAGTCCTATTGTTCATCGTATACACGGTTACTGTTACTGTTACTGTTACTGTTACTGATATTGTTCACCGTGTATACGATTACTGATTGATTATTACTGTACTGATATTGTTACCATCCCGTAGTATCCCAGTAATTGAAATGGCATGAGGTATTGATTGTGACTGATGGCATTACCTAACTGACTGTACACTAGACACCTTTCACGGACCTTGACATATGACTGTATCACTGTTACTTGACATCTAGTACTCCTGTACCCCCTGTATCCATGTCTCATGTACTGTTGACCTGTTAATAGCACAGTCAAACCGGCGTCCGGCGTTTGCCGCCTGGTGTCGGGATGACGAGGATGTATCCCACAATCGTACTAGCGTCCGGTGGATCCTGAATGGAACTAAGTGCCACACGGAACAAAGTGCCATATCATACACATGGTGGGGGCCACCTCTTGAATCTGTGGGGGCCACCTCTAGAATCCATTCCCCTCAGAGCAAAGTGCCACACGGAGCAAAGTGCCACACCACACACGTGGTGGGGGCCACCTCTTGAATCTGTGGGGGCCACCTCTTGAATCTGTAGGGCTATCTACTGATTGTGCCACCTGGTGTTAGCGTGATATTACATTCTCAGTGCCTATTAGCATCCACACGCACTTGTATGATGATAACTCCTAGGACCCATGTTATTTGGTTCTCTTTCCCTATTCGAATAATGATACCCGCATATCGGAGTTCGAATGAGTTCTACTGGATGTGCGGGCTCCAGGGTGAACTGTCGGATGTTGTGGGACGCCGGTGGGAAAGTGACAAAGATAACGTAGAACACTCCTGATTGTTATTGATTGGCTTGACTGAACACATTGTATTATACCCTGAACTGTTACTCTGCCTTATGACCCATGACTGTATACATGATTGTATCTAGGACCAGACTTATGACCAGACTTGGATGCCAACCTAGTGACATGTGATGGATTACACGCCTTGACATTGATTGCATATTTACAGTTGTGCCATTTGTCTGCTACCTGTATTCATGTTTTTATCATATGTGTTACTGTTCAGTTATTTATTGTGTTATTTAGACTTTCTATCTGCAGTTGTTCTTACTATTATATATGCACATGGTTTCTTCTGCACGAGCTGTTTTCTCTTTACACACACACTCATTATGGTCGCGTTCTGACGACCCTGGGTTTGCACGTCCAGCTATTGGACGGTTGTTCTAATGTGCAGGGTTCGACAAGACTGTTCGTCTTGCGAGGGACTGGACGCTTTTTCTTCTATTTCTGGTATTTCACCTCTTTATATTCTGTCATTTCCTGATTCTGCATTTATTGCTTTCAGCTGCCATGTTCTTGCCATCGTTTATCTGCTATCCTTATCATTGTCATTATATGTATTATTGCAGTGTTCATTGATCATTATGCTTCTGATTTATAGCTTGTTCAGGTTACAATTTGGGCTTAGCGCGTATACGTGGGGTATTTTTCCTCGCGTATATGCGTCGCCATAACGTCTCCGTATCTTTAGGATCGGGGCGTTACAGTTTATTTGTTTGTTTTTCTTTTTCTTTGTTTGTATTCTATTGTGTGATATGGCTTATAATAACAATTTTTCAATTTTAATAATAATCCATATTACACACACCGACTTCATTTTCGGATATTACCAACCCGGCATATCATAACTTTAACCAACCTAGTGTGCTGGATTGGTGTTATCCAAATCAATATAACCCATGCCCCCAATCTTATAACCATAATTTTCATGATAATTTCAACTCTTCACAGAGTCAATGGGGATTCACCTCCCCCGAGTCTAATTTTCAACCAACTTGTCCTCCTTCTCCACCTAGTCTACAATATTTTCAAGATTCATACTCAGTTCCACCAGTTCAAAATAGAAAACCATCAATTTTGGAACTGAGTATGCGTGAGTCCAAATAAAAATCACAAAATCTGATGGACTCACAATTTCATTACCAATTCCAAGACAACACTTCATCTTTCATCAAAACAATGAACCTATCAACTATGAAAAGATGCTTGAAGCCATGACTCAGGCTCAAAATGCTCATAATCGTGACATAGATATGATGGTCCAATCTCTACGTTCCCACCGTTTGACCAGTTCTGATGTCACAAACCATCCTGTTAGAGCCGATGAGTCAGGTTGTTTTGGAAATCAAGGTTCCATTTCAGAACAATCATTTGAACTTGCTCAAACTCCAAATTTTGAAAAGAATATTGACGGTTTGGCAAGTTATCCTTTTCCTAAATCGAACTTGAAAATGAATATGATCATGAATCTCAACTTAGTGATTCAATTTTACTTTCTGATTCATTATTGACTCCGGTGTCTTCACCTGATTTCAATCTTTTTTCTGAGTCAACATTGAATCCTGTGCCAATTCATAATGAAATTGAATCACTCATTCTTGATGATCATATTGAACTTGACCAATTTTACACTTTTGAAAATCCTATTGACAAATTGGCAAGTTCTCATTTTTTTGATATTGAACTCAATGAGATATGTGACCTAGATTCTCAAATCTGTGATCCAGTTCAACTTTCTGAATCAATATTGACTTCTGTTTTGTTACCAAACTTGAGTAATATTTTAGAGTCAGTTTTGATTCCCCCACCTATCATTCCTGAACTTGAATCACCAATATTAAGTCACATTCCATTGTTGGAAAATAAATGTGGACTTGAGTTTCACTTTCTTGACTTGGACCCACTTCCTGAACCAATCTCGACTCCTGAGCCTTTACTTGACTTAAGTTATCTTCCTGAGTCGGTATTAGTTCCTATACTTCCTGAGTCCAAGTCAATCATTCTATCATTTCATACTCCATTTTGGGACAAGGTGGTTGACAAATTTGACTCTGAAATTAATTATGGAATTTGGAAATTAGATGGGATCAAATATTTAATAAAAATCCTTTATGGACTCATCATTTTAATGGGTTATATTAGTGAAATTTCTGGTGGGTTCCTCCGAACCCAACGAAAAGTCGATTGGGCAGCATTTCGTGGACCAATCAGACCACCACCGGAACCACCACCTTAAGGTAACATTTTCCTTCCCTTTCGTCTTTTTCATGCATCTATGCATTAATTCATACATTGAGGACAATGCATGCGATAGGTGTGGGGGAGGGTTCTAACATAACTTAGTTTTTTCTTTTTATTAAAAAAAATTTTTAACATTTTCTTTGCTTTTAAAAACTTTTTGAAAATAGAAACAATATTTTGACATATTTTTTGTAAGAAATTAACTTAATTTTAAGGAATAGAAAAATCCAAATTAGGATTTCTTATACTTGGTCAAAATAAGATTATTTGTTTGATTTTTAGGGTTAGGAAAAAATTTGTCAAAGTAATTTAGTCTTGATCTTTACCTTGATGAAATATGCACACTTCATATACTTACACGCTTAGGGTTCAAAAACAAAGATTCTTATGCCTTATAAAAAAATAAAAAATAAAAAATAAAAAAAGGAAAAAGAAAGAAATAAACAAATCTAATTATTCATTAGCTAGGTGCTTTGGCCTAAGCAAGCCTTAGTATTTATGCGAAAGATGATTAGATAAGTTTGAAAAGAAAAAATATATATATATAAAAAATCCTCTGATTAAGCTGGGTATTTGTGCCTAATAAAGCATAAGTATTCACGCCTAAAAGAGGTTCAAATAATAAAATCCTTAGTTTTGTGGCCTTGTTTGCTTGAGTCCTTAAGTCCTTGGGATGTTTTCTCACCCGGTGCCCTAAGACCATTTGGTTTGGGAGTCATCGATTAAAGGCTCGTTACATGGGCAGATTAGAAAGCCTAATAGAACTAAGGAATAATGCCACCAATAATATATATATATATATAAATATATATAAGGCATAAGAGTTAGAGTTAATGAACCCTTAGTCAAAATTTTCACAATTCAAGGTGCATATGACCTAGGGTAAAGTAATAGACTAGATGAGAAGCACAATTTGACTCCTTACTTTGATTGATAACAAATTTTTGAATAGAGACTAAGTTTAGGAATGAAAATTCAGTTTTCCTATAACTTATAGATTGCTTAAATCTTACAATTATATTTCAAATATTTTTCTCTTTCAAAATGCTTTTCGAAAATACTAACTCTTTGTTTCCTTTTCTTTATGGATTTTGTGGGTGTAATCTGCTGAAAACCCTCACGAGACAAAACTCGTCCTCTAGGGGAAACCTAGAGGTTTAACGGCTTGTTGCACATGCTCAGTGCAATCGCGTGACCTGCGAAAGTGGTCTAATAATCCTTAGTATAGTTTAGTTGTTTTGCTCGAGGACGAGCAAAAGATAGGTATGGGGGTGTGATTGGTCGCAAATGTTGCATATTGAGTATCATATTTCTATATTTATTATAGAATAAAATCTGCATTGTCCTAATTAAATGTTTAATTTATTTGCAGGCCCATTCCTTAAGGAGATGAAGAGAAATGAGCCCAAAAGCCCACCAAATTCTGAATTAATTCAGAATTAATTCGAGCTTAGTAAATCAAGGCAAAATCAAGAGGTTGAAAACTGGTTGAGAAGAATCCTCTCAGAATCGATAGTTAAAGCCAAGAATTAAAGGCCATTTCGTCACAATCCTGGACTCAAACGAGAAAATCAACTAAAGATAAAAGCAGAAGAAAACACCAGGGAGACCCACCAACAGGGTGTGGCCACCTGGCCACACCCTGGCCGCGGAAACGCGGCCAAAGCCACATTTTCGCGGCTGTTTGAAGGTTGTTGGGGGAGCGTTTGCTCCCCCAATCTTCCCGGGATTCTCCTCGTGTGGGTTTTGCCTATAAATATTGGTTTCAGCTGAGCAAAAAGGGACGACCATGCAGAGATAGGATTTAGCCTAGTTTTCATTCTTTGTAGTTTAGGTTTTCTTTTCTTTTTATGTAATTTGTATGTAAGCTTAGGTTAGATGAATATTCATGTAAGTAAGAGAGAGAGAGGCTTATGTTGAGAGTGACACTGATGTACCCTCCTCCTTTCTTCCATTGTTTCTGCAAGCAATAAAGGTAAACATTTGTTTATGTTCGTATTTTATTTTGTTTTCTTCTTCCTCTTTCTACTTTACCTCTTTTGTTTTTGATGAGCTTGCAAGTGAATCCAGAAGTATAAGTATACAAAAGCCTTTGTGAGTGCCAATGATACTTCATGAAGACGTTCTCCTCCTCAAGATCCGTATCACTTCATTCTTGCAAGGCTTGATGATATAATGCGAACAGGGACTGAGCTCGATCTTATGACCTATGCGTTGAACGCCTCCAAAGCAAGGTAGAACATGCAAGGGTTCTAGGTAAGTCATCAATCAAACTAGGTGAGTACTTCTTCATCTTCTTTCTTTTCTTTTATTTCTGTAAATTAAATCACCAACACCATATCTTCCAAGTCGCTTTCTTTCCCATTTCTTTGTAAATAGTCATTCTCCATTCTTTTCCACTTTCTCATTCTACCATTTTCTCTCTAACCTTAACATAACTCGTTTTTGTTTTCATTTCTTTAAAACAAAGAAGAACTTTCGTTTTGTCTTCAAAAAGATTTCAATAAGAAAAACTTTGAACGCTTCCATCAAAAACCCTCCTTGTGGATCACGACCCGCATAGCCACTTGCTATAGCGGTAAGAATTGAGCACTTGCACATTTTTATTTCTAAATCTGAAATTCTTTATTTTGTGTGCAGGTAAAGCTTCAATCAATTTTGTAAGAGTTAATTTCGAACAACTTCCTCCTTCAGCCAATCTCCTAGTGAGTCCGAGTTAACCTAGGGTCAACGTCTAGTCAATTTTTAATTAGGGTTGGGGTTGTGAGTGTGACGGAGATGATTTGTGGGCCAAGGAAGGGTGATAAAATCCCCACCTTATCTTGTTAATGGGTTTTGCCCTTAAAAAATTTTTTGTGTACGTGTAAAGTAGTAGACAAGTAATCACTCAAAAAGCAGTAAATCAGCCAAGAGTGTTTCCTATTCTATATGCAATGCAAACGTACCTTGTCGCCAGCACTCTTCAACAGAATAAAAAAAATTAAACACGTGCCTAAGATGCAAGAATCTAATTTTTTTTATTTTTCAACAAATAGGTTACTGTTAATTAATTAGTAGTGTGCAGGGTGATCACAGAGAAAAATTAACAAAGCAGTAAACTAATCTTGCAATTTGCAGCAATCTACAGAAAAAAAGAGTGAGTAGTTCACTACTCAGGCCGCGGAAATGCGGCTATGGCGCGTTTGCGTGGCTCTGTAGTAGGCTTTGCTGCTCTGCCTTTGAGGGCAGAGGCACAGAGCTATATGTCCTTTGCTGCTGTTAGTTTTCCTGTTCTCTGAACCTGCGAATAGAAAGAAAAAAAGAATTAGTTTTGAGAATATCGTGTCGTTCCCTCCCCGGCAACGGAGCCAAAATTTTGATTGGAACGAGAAATTGTAATAAAGAAAAGGTTAAGAGTTAGAAAGTCTCGTCTCAATTCTATCTGCTGCAGCAAGGGCCAAAGCGGGTCGATCCACAGGGAAGGATGCGATGCAAGCGTTTCGGACGATTTCTCTGTTTTACTTAGAACAAAACAAAAGAGAGTGATTAGATATGAATGATTTGATTGGAGATATGCAGTTTACTTATCTTCTACCACAACCCATAGTGCAAGTCTTGAAAAGTGAATATCATTTTGAAACAAGTAAAATCTATCCTAGGTTATTAATAGAAATTCAAGCAAGATAAATGATATTAGAATCTAACTAGTGTGCACTAATAAAAATTCAACAAGTGTTCATCCTAACTTCTAAGTATAGCATAAGAAAAGTCTTAACTTAAAGTTATGCTATCAAAAATCTTAAGTATGAATTTATGAAGAATCGTTTAGAAGTGTAACCTAGATTAGAAAAACTAACTATCAATTAATCTTCAAGAAAACTGTTTTAATCTTAGGGTTTCTAAAAGTGATTATCAATCCATCCACTTTCTAAACTACACTAGGGTTGTTTAAGAGATTAGTACACCACAAATTAGAATTAGTTATTCATCTCTTTTTTTATATTTTCAATTTTTTTGTTTAATGTAAAAAAATTATGTGAAAGAGAGAAGAAACAAATAACAGATCTCAGCAAAAAACGAAAGTAAATAACAAAATTTAATGACAAAGAAGAAAAGGTAACCTTTATTTGAATGTCACTTCCAAATACAATGCTCCTCTCCTCCTCCAAAATATGCTAAAAACGAAACGAAATTACAAGAAATTTGCAAAGAGAAAATCTAAAGAAAACCCTAAGTTCCCGTCTCTGGATGCGCCCTCTCTGTTGCTCTGCAGGGGTATTTATAGGAGATGGAAGAAGTAGAGTCCCGGTACAACTCCTCCACGAAAGCAGGTATTCAAAGTCATCCATATGGCCGCGGAAACGCGGCTTTGGCCGCGTTTCCGCTGCCTTAGCTTGGTCCCTGGCCACGCGCTTTCGCGCGTGACCTCCTATGGTCCGTCCATCTGGGTATATCCTTCTGGATTTGGCATACCGACTCTTTATATTGAAAATTCGGGATAACTTGGGAAGCAAGTTACCCTAAATTCAAATCTCTTTAAAACGAATTTTTATCTTTGCACTCTTCTCTTTTTATCTTTAGCCTTGTCCTACAAGCAATTAGGGTTGAGTAGAAGTCCATCCTTTTCCTCTTCTTTTAGCAATTAGGAGTTCTTTCTTATCCTTCCTTTTCCTCACTTAGATTTTAAATAAAGAGTTTAAAAATCTAAGTTTAGATTAGGTTAGATAATATGAAACTTCTAAATTACTACAACTTTTGCACATGGGCTTGCACATGGGCTTTTTGGGCTTCTGGGCTTCATTTAGGCTTTATTCTTTTATTTAAATAATTACTCAAGGCCTGCACACATTAAATAACAAAACTTTAGTAATAGTGCATAATTAAAAGAATAAATAGGAAACATGATAGTATATGTAGTGATAAATATGCATTTTTTTTACTACCTATCACCCTGCGTCTAGAGTTTGGACTCTGCTTTTTGATGACTTGTCTTTAGTGATTTTTAGACAGCCTACAGGCACCGAGTGATCTGGTGGGATCGTTTTAGTGGAAATCCTTCATAGTGTCGATGGCAGGGATGTAGAGTAAGGGTGCCCGAACCTCGAAACAAATCTCCCATGTTTACGATTGCTCTCTCTCTCTCTATCTCTCACTTGTGTTTATATCTTGCATGCTTACATTGCTTATATCTTTATATGCTTGATATATCTTGTGCCTTATTGATATATGCTTGAGATTATTTGCTCACACTTGTATTCAACCAAGAGAGCCATAGTGGCACCTCAACTCTTAATCTAGAGGAAGCTTGAGGAGATAGTCAAGAGCCCTTCACCAGGAATTCGGCTATACTCTTGTGTTATACTTTGTGTGTTTTGCATAATAGTTTTTAGTTTGCTTAAATAATTTTTAATTCTGCATTATTCATCATTAGATTAGCTCGTCACCTATTCACCACTTCTAGGTGACCTACAGTATGTGCATGAGTATGTGGAATTTGTTTCTTGCGAAACATGGATTCCAACCTATTATGGTTAAATGCACATTGGCTCAAAGTAGAGCCCAAACAATCAATTATTTTCTTTACAATACAAATATCATTATTAATTTTGGAAGAAGAGACATGAGCATGAGAATCAACAATCTTTTTCTTTTTAGAAATATTTTCTTTTTCTTTTAAAACAATTTCTTTTTCAAAGAGTAATTTTCTTCCAAAATAATCTCTTTTTCTTTTTCCACCAAAATAATTTTATTTTTCAATGAATTGTTTCCTGCACAAATGTCATTTAATTTGGAAGACAAGGAAATATTCTCCTTTTAAAAAATTCATTTTCTTTTAAAACACATTGAAATTTATTTTTAAAAGAATCATTTTCTTTTAACAAAGAAGTGTTTTCCTTCTTCAACTTATATTTTTAATTTTTAATAAATCATATTTTTCAAGAAGTTTATGACAAAAAGATGTAAGCTCTAATAAGGCATGTCAATATCTTCTTCTATCTCGGATTCGGAATTTATCTCAATGGGGTCATCCTCTTGAACCATGTAGCACATGTTGGAAGTATCACTTCCATCATCTGAGTCACTCCCCATATAGTATTGCTTTTGTTCACTAAGAGAGACACTACAAAAACCGAATCAAAGTTAGAAAGAATAAATAAATATTCATCATTTAGGGTTGATTTTAAAGTATGGATGACTTTTGTGTTAGCCTCAAGATATTTGCCATTAATAAAATATGAATCCTTAATAGTGGCAAAATAGACATGAATTCCTAAGGCCTTAAGATATATAGACATCTTAACTTTTCAATTTTGAAAGTCAAGAATGTCAAACATGGGAGGTGTTATGAAATCCATGAGAGTGTGTGCAAATATTATGATTAGCTAAAAATAGAATCTTTAACTCAAGGTTGTTAACCCAAATCAAGAGCATCAAGCTCTGATACCAATTGTAGGTCATCAAGAGGGGGGTGAATAGGTGACAAGCTAATTTAATGCACAACAATGCGGAATAAAAATTAATTATGTAAACCAAAAATATTACGCTAACACACAAAGTATAACACAAGAATGTAGCCGAATTTTCGGTAAAGGGCTCTAAACTTCTCCTTAAGATTCCTCTAAACTAAGAGTTGAGGTGCTACTTTAGCTCTCTTGGTTTGATACAAGTGTGCACACAAGCACAATAACAATATCAAGCATGTAAGGATATGATCAATACAAGAGCATGCAAGATATTAAAACAACCTAAGCATGTATATCAATAAAGCACAAGTATATCAAGCATGTAAGAAAGTAAACAAAAAAAGCATTTAAGATATATAAACACAAGTGAGAGATGGAGAGATAGGCAATCGCAAATACGGAAGATTTGTTTCGAGGTTCGAGCCACTTGCTCTATGTCCCCGCCTTCACTACTATAAAGGATCTCCATTATATTCGATCCTGCAAAATCACTCGGTGCCGCAACACCTACAACGAGCTCCCTCAAGAGCTCTGGGACTTGCAAGTCCCTCACTTGTTCCCGTAAGAACAACACACGCGAAATGCAAGCTCGCTGAGACCGCAACCCCTACAGCTCCTCAAATACAAGGGGTGGAACACTTATGATCACTTCTCTTGATCACAAAAACAAACTCTCTCACAACAAGGATCCTAGAGGATGAATATAGCAATGGAAAGCTCAAGCTTGTATGAGAAAAATTAGATAAATGTTGTGGTGAAAACTCAAAAATCTCTTTTAAAAACTCAAGAAACACACTCTTGATAAACACTCTTTTGATATGGAAGTTTAGCCCAAAAACTTATTGAAAAACTTCTGTTGGAGATGAAAAAATAGCTCTTGAAAACTCTCCAAAAATCTTGCCTAAAACAGGCCAAAAGATCTCTTATTTATAGGGGATCAAAAACTAGCCGTTATGGCTCAAAATCTGGCCATAATGGCCTGTCAGCTGACTGCCCAGTCGATCGACTAACGGTCAAATTTCTTACCGTTGGAGTCTGGTGGTCGACCGACCTCAGACCCAGACTATGCAATAGGTCAACTTTGAGCATAGTTTTGTTGCCTAAAACTTTAGAATTTGAAAATAAGAATATAGGATGAATTTGTAGGTATTGAAGTCTAGTTTTTAATGTAACTTAAATCAAAATAATATTATTTCGAAGTCGAAGGTTATCAATAAAATACTAAAAGGTGTCAAACCAAAAACTTTAAACTATTTTTAGAACAAGAGCAAATGTCAACCCAATATTTGACATTTTTATCATTTGAATCAAAACATGATTATTGAATACAAAATGTAACCATGAAAGTTATCTTGGAAATGCAATTTAAATCATGTTGATTGAATATAAGAATAAAATGTTATGATTAAAAATCTCTAACGGTATCGAGTAGATCAGCAGAACGGTCGGCCGCCCGGTCGACTAAGAAAACCCTAGAACTCTGCAAACTCAGTCGGTCGACCGGTCGGTCGACCAATCTCTACTGCGGTCGATCGGTCCGTCGACTAAGCTCAAATCACATGGGCTTATGCACGTCTTGTGTACATCGGTCGACTGGCTCAGCCTTTGGTAGACCAGTCAGTCAACCGCAAGCAGCCCAAAAAGAAGGCATGGCAAACTGCTAATAGTAGTCACTTATTAGGTGTATTCATATGGAAAGAATACTATTTCATTTAAGGAAATGCGACATTAGCTCTTTGGCTTGTTTTGTTCCCTGGAATTTAGAAATGAAAGAATCCATGTGCAAAATATATCAGCCTACCAAGAGATTAGACTCTTTCATGGTCTACAATAGAGGAAGTTTAGAGCTTGGTTTTGGGTGCATGAGCTTTATTGTTCAGCTATGTTGCACGGGTACGAGTATCGGATATGATACAAAAACGGATACATGGATACGCAGAATTTGAAAAAACAACGGATACGGATTCATTATGGATATAGAAAATTAATTAAAAAATATTTATTTTAATAAAACTAATAATTCATTCATATGCATAAGAAATTAAGAATATATGGAAAAAAATAAAACAATGCAGTAAGTGAATCAGGGAATGCTCGTAGCTGAATCCCACTCCAAAACACTTGAAATTCTCCAAAACCTGAAGCAAAGAGTCTCCTAATACTTGTCATTTGATAAGTGTTAGTATTCTGCTTAACAGGAATCAATCTGACAACTAATCAAGATCACTGAGTTATCAACAATCTAATTGGCCAGGTCGGCAAATATCAGGTGGGAGGTTTTCCGTTCAATAGAACGTTCTTTAATTTAAGAACTACCTTTCAATTTCCTTCCTTGGTTAAATACCAATTAGACTGAATCTAAGTCAGTCTCGATATACTGTAAAGTATATCCCTGTATAAAGGACTTAATCCACTTATACAATATTTGGAGTGAGGTACGCTTAGAGCGAATCTCCTTAAGACAATTACGTCCCCCGCACTGGTGCTAACGGGATAATGGACGCTGGTCTCCCAAGATACAACACTCCTTCACGGTATTTGGATAGCACTACCAAATCACCGTACGGTCGAACCGTAGTCAACCAGTACCTTCACAGGATCGTTGAAGCAGCGGTATAAGGACAAATTTCGGATGAATATTTGCCTCTACTTTGGAGTAGCACCCACTGTTGAGGACGATGGAAGGTTGAAGAATATTCTTCTTCAGAAGTCTTAGATTCAGACAACAATTCTATAAAAGAATTTGTTGAATTTTCTAAGCCCTCTTTCAGAACGAATTTTGCAGAATCTCCTTTGGAAGTCGCTTCGGATTCCCACTTCTCGCTGGAAGTCGCTTTGGAACTCTACTTCCCAGTTCAGAACGCAGGCTTGCTTCTGCTTCAGAACTCAGATAGAAAGAGAGAGTTGTTTACTTGGTGTGTTTCCAATTGAGAATCCGAGCGCTATTTATAGCGCTTTAGGAGGGGCCAACGGGTCTGAACCCAACAAAAGGATGCAACCTTTTGACCCAACAGTCACAACTGTTGGCTGCCCAACTGACACACCCAACAGTCACAACTGTTGGCAGTCCAACAGTCGCAACTGTTGGCATTCCAACAGTTTAGTCCCATTTAGGCTTTGAATTAGGCAATCTTTAGACTAGAATATCTCATTCATTCGAAGTCGGAATTGAACATGTGAATATACCACGTTCATCCCCAATGGAAGGAGAACACACTCCAACCATCATCCAATTGATTCGATCAACGGATCTCGCCATAATTCAACTCAAAGATTCGCATTTATATTCTTCAATTCCAACAATCCCCCACAATGAATGGAGATTCAAGGAAATGACACACAAAGAGACTGACTCTATTGTGAAAGGTACTTGAGAAAAGAAACTGCATAAGGATAGGTGAACTAGGTCTTGAACCTTCCATAGCGAAAGCTTTATCGGACTTACTGGCTAATCAGTGAATTAGGTCTTGAACTGTTAGCCGTTAGTGTAAGCCAAGTCAACAAGCTTCACACAGTGACTTTCCAAATCAACTTTGGTTCTCGATTGTGTCCGTTTTGACCCTGGACATTCTTGGTTTCAGAGAGTATCTTTAGGGAATAACAGCCTCCATAGAAATTCCCAAAGAGCCGACCCAACTCTATACTCACATAGGTGATGGACCTATTAAGAGTAGTCTACTCTACTCCACTTGTTTAGTAACAAGATATAGGCATCATTAAAAGCGTTAAGCTTATCCTTAATCCACTTGTAGAAAAGCACTTATGTGCACCTTAGGAATAGATTGGAGTCAAACTCTCAAGTACTTACTTGCTGAGTCAATCATAACTAGTTTTTCCTCTTGAACTTAGTCCGTGGGATCTCCAGTCGCTAAGTGAGGTTTCCATTAAGCTGACTCGGTAAGGTTAGGCTTTTAGACCCATTCCCCTCGATGCGCAGTTTATACGCTCTCCACTTAAACCTTTAGTAAGCGGATCCGCTAAATTATCCTTTGACGATACAAAGTCAATAGAGATAATTCCATTTGAGAGCAACTGCTTCACGGTATTATGTCTACGACGAATATGTCTAGACTTACCGTTGTATATAACATTTTGTACCCTAGATATAGCTACTTGATTATCGCAGTGTATACATATAGCGGGCACTGGCTTTTACCATAATGGTATATCTTCTAAGAATTGTCGAAGCCGTTCTGCTTCTTCTCCAGCCTTATCTAAGGCTATGAATTCCAATTCCATAGTGGAACGGGCAATACATGTTTGCTTAGAAGACTTCCATGATACCACTGCTCCTGCTAGAGTAAATACGTATCCGCTAATTGATTTTGATTCCTCAGAATCTGCAATCCAATTAGCGTCACTGTATCCTTCCAGTACAGGTGGATACTGTCCATATCTCAAGGCATATTCCTTGGTATGTGATACGTAACCCAATACTCGTAGTAGAGCAGTCCAATGTAGATCACTAGGATTGCTAGTGTATCTACTTAACTTGCTTACAGCGTAAGCAATATCGGGTCTAGTGCAATTCATCAAATACATTAGACTTCTGATAATCTGAGAATACTCCAACTGGCGTATTCCAGTTCCTGTATTCTTATGAAGGTGAACGTGTGGGAGAAAAGGATTTGTATTCTCCTTTATCCCATGATCCTTGAATCTTTCTATCATCTTATCCACGTAGTGAGATTGAGATAGACTGATTCCATCTGGTGTTCTGGTGATTTTAATTCCTAAAATTACATCAGCAACCCCCAGATCCTTCATATCAAAACTGTTGGATAACATTCGTTTAGTGGACTTAATAATTTCAATATTAGTCCCAAGTATCAACATGTCGTCTACATAAAGACAAACAATGATACATGCATTTCCAACTGTTTTAGTGTACACACACTTATCGCATTCATTGATAGTGAATCCATCTTTGATCATGACACTATCAAATTTCTCATGCCATTATTTTGGAGCCTGCTTTAAACCGTATAAGGATTTTACCAATTTACACACCTTGTGTTCTTGGCCCTTGACTATAAATCCTTCAGGTTGCTCCATATATATCTCTTCATTTAATTCACCATTTAAGAATGCAGTCTTGACATCCATTTGATGGATATCTAAGTTATGCAATACTGCTATTGCAATCAACATCCGAATGGAGTTATTCTTGTTACTGGTGAATAAGTATCGAAGTAGTCAAGTCCTTCTTTTTGTCGATAACCCTTAGCTACTAATCTAGCCTTGTACTTATCGATAGATCCATCGGGTTTTAATTTTCGTTTGAAAATCCACTTACACCCAATTGGTTTACTTCCAGGAGGCAAGTTTACCAATTCCCAAGTATGATTACTTAGTATGGATTCTATTTCGCTATTTATAGCTTCTTTCCACATTTGTGCTTCTGGGGTTGACATAGCCTCTTTGAATGTTTGAGGCTCGCTCTCAATAGCGTATGCTATGAAATCTGGACCAAAAGATTTTGAGATTCTAGATCTCTGACTTCTTCTTGGTTTAGTTTCCGCATTAACAATTGGTTCCTCGGGGCTTTCGTCCCTGAACGCCATCTCGTGTGTTCTTTTCCCAGAAGTCTTATCTGCTTCCCGTTTGTACGGAAAGATATCTTCAAAGAATACAGCATCTCGAGATTCGATAATCATGTTTACATGAATATCTGGTATTTCTGATTTATGAACCAGAAATCTGTAGGCACTACTATTCAAGGCATAGCCTATGAATACGCAGTCCATAGTTTTTGCTCCCAACTTAGTCTTTTTAGGTAATGGTGCTAGCACCTTTGCTAGGCACCCCCACATTTTGAGGTAATGGTAGGAAGGTGTCCTTCCATGCTATAACTCGAATGGTATTAGACCAAGTTTCTTATGGGGTACTCTATTTAGAATATGATTTGCAGTTAATAGAGCTTCCCCCCACAAGTTCTGCGGAGCTCCAGAACTTACGAGCATGGAATTAACCATCTCCTTCAAAGTTCTGTTCTTCCGTTCAGCAATTCCATTCTACTGAGGAGTGTATGGTGCTGTAGTTTGATGTATTATACCAAAACTAGCACTTAACTCACTAAAATCATTTGATTCATATTCTCCGCCTCTATCGGATTTTAGAATCTTGATTTTCTTGTTGAGTTGATTCTCAACTTCGGCTTTATATGTTGTAAACATATTTATTATCTCATCCTTACTGTTTAAAAGATACACATAACAGTATCTTATACAGTCATCGATAAAAGTAATGAAATACTTTTTACCGTCTCTAGTTGGCATAAACTTCAAGTCACATAGATCGCTATGAATTAACCCTAAAGGTTCTGTATTTCGATCTATTGAGTGAAATGAATTTTTAGCCAACTTGGCCTCAACACAAATCTCACACTTGCGAATTTCTTCCAAGTTGAGTTTAAGAATATATCCTAGATTAGATAAGTTTTTTAAAGACTTGTAATTTACATGCCCTAATTTAGCATGCCACAAATTAGGAGACTCAAGCAAATAAATAGAAGAATTTCCTTTATTTATTAGCTTTGGGTACAAATACACAGACTTTTTATCAACCACTGCAACATTGGCTTTAAAAAGTCCATCAACAAGATAGCCCTTTCCCACATACATCCCTCCCTTAGTAAGTATAAATTTGTTGGATTCAAATACAATTCTAAATCCTTTCTTACTAAGTATTGATCCGGAGATCAAATTCTTACAGATGTCTGGAACATGAAGCACATCGTTAAGAGTAAGCTCTTTCCCCGATGTCCACTTCAGGATGACCTTGCCCTTTCCTTCAACCTTTGAGGAAGCTGAATTACCCATGAATAGTTGCTCATCTTGCTCTAGCCTTTGATATTCTGAGAATAACAATTTCTCCGAGTAGATGTGTCGAGTAGCCCCAGTGTCTACCCACCAATCCTTATTGTTGGTTGTCAGATTCACTTCTGACACCACAGCTGAAAGACTTGGTGATTCATGGTTGGTCATGTTCGCCTGTGGGTGGCTCTTCTTGTTCTTTTTGAGGCGGCTGCGACATTCATTCGCCTTATGCCCCTCTTTGTTGCAGATGTAGCAGGTTCCTTTGAAGCGCATGTTCTTGCCTTCTTGGACCTTGCCTTTGTACCCCTGGGAAGTCTTCTTCCGCTTTAAGCCTTTGGAAGTAGACGCTTTCCCCTTTGAGTCCTCGATCACATTGGCTTTTGCTTCGTAGGAGTTCTTGCTGCTCCTTTTCTCGGACTTGCGGTTGTCCTCCTCGATACGAAGCCTCACAATGAGATCTTCCAACTTCAACTCCTTTCGCTTGTGCTTCAGGTAGTTCTTGAAATCTCTCCACGCAGGTGGGAGTTTCTCCACGATAGTAGCCACCTGAAAAGTTTCAGGAAGAATCATACCTTCGGCTTCTATCTCGTGCAAGATAAGTTGGAACTCTTGCACCTGACTGATTACAGTCTTGCTGTCCACCATTTTGTACTCTAGAAATCGTCCTACGACGAACTTCTTGGTACCAGCATCTTCAGTCTTGTACTTCTTGTCAAGACTGGCCCATAACTTCTTTACCGTTGTGATAGGACTGTAGACATTGTAAAGAGAGTCATCCAGTCCATTTAAAACATAATTTCGGCAAAGGAAGTCACATTGAGTCCATGCATCAGTTGCAGGCTCTGGTGGATCTTCTTGCAGGAATCTGGCCAGATGAAGAGTGGTCAAGTAGAAGAGCATCTTCTGTTGCCACCTCTTGAATTCTGTGCCATCAAATTTTCCTGGCTTCTCCGGCTTCGGGTTAGGAAGTGGAGTAGGCATCAATGCTTGTAGCTGCATGTTTGGTGCCTTGCTAGAGCTATCTTGATTAGTCTCAGACATCTTCTGCAAGTTCAAGCAGAACAGAAGTAAAAACGGTAATTGTCTTAAGATTGTTGGTTATTCTGCTTAACAGGAATCAATCTGACAACTAATCAAGATCACTGAGTTATCAACAATCTAATTGGCCAGGTCGGCAAATATCAGGTGGGAGGTTTTCCGTTCAATAGAACGTTCCTTAATTTAAGAACCACCTTTCAATTTCCTTCCTTGGTTAAACACCAATTAGACTGAATCTAAGTCAGTCTCGATATACTGTAAAGTATATCCCCTGTATAAAGGACTTAATCCACTTATACAGTATTTGGAGTGAGGTACGCTTAGAGCGAATCTCCTTAAGACAATTACGTCCCCCGCACTGGTGCTAACGGGATAATGGACGCTGGTCTCCCAAGATACAACACTCCTTCACGGTATTTGGATAGCACTACCAAATCACCGTACGGTCGAACCGTAGTCAACCAGTACCTTCACAGGATCGTTGAAGCAGCGGTTCCTGTTAAGCAGAATACCAACAATCTTAAGACAATTACGTCCCCCGCACTGGTGCTAACGGGATAATAGACGCTGGTCTCCCAAGATACAACACTCCTTCACGGTATTTGGATAGCACTACCAAATCACCGTACGGTCGAACCGTAGTCAACCAGTACCTTCACAGGATCGTTGAAGCAGCAGTACAAGGACAAATTTCGGATGAATATTTGCCTCTACTTTGGAGTAGCACCCACTGTTGAGGACGAAGGAAGGTTGAAGAATATTCTTCTTCAGAAGTCTTAGATTCAGACAACAATTCTATAAAAGAATTTGTTGAATTTTCTAAGCCCTCTTTCAGAACGAATTTTGCAGAATCTCCTTTGGAAGTCGCTTCGGATTCCCACTTCTCGCTGGAAGTCGCTTTGGAACTCTACTTCCCAGTTCAGAACGCAGGCTTGCTTCTGCTTCAGAACTCAGATAGAAAGAGAGAGTTGTTACTTGGTGTGTTTCCAATTGAGAATCCGGAGCGCTATTTATAGCGCTTTAGGAGGGGCCAAGGGTCTGAACCCAACGAAAGGTTGCAACCTTTTGACCCAACAGTCACAACTGTTGGCTGCCCAACTGACGCACCCAACAGTCACAACTGTTGGCAGTCCAACAGTCGCAACTGTTGGCATTCCAACAGTTTAGTCCCATTTAGGCTTTGAATGAGGCAATCTTTAGACTAGAATATCTCATTCATTCGAAGTCGGAATTGAACATGTGAATATACCACGTTCATCCCCAATGGAAGAAGAACACACTCCAACCATCATCCAATTGATTCGATCAACGGATCTCGCCATAATTCAACTCAAAGATTCGCATTTATATTCTTCAATTCCAACAATAAGAACACTGTTTTAAATATCGGCCGATATCCCGGTATATCGGCCGAGATATCCCGGTATATCGGCCGAGATATCGGTATTTTATTCAAAATGAAACGATAAGTGTATAATTTTATGGGATATCGTTTTGGACTGATATGGACCGATATATCATCACGTGGCCGATATATCAGCCAATATCCGAGATGAAAATATCTAATATATCACCACATGACGCATTTGCAGATCTTCTACAAATGCATTTGAGAAGCTCTAAAACATAATTATCCACTATGAGTTTGTGACCTTGAACTTACTTTAAGTAGTTTCATATGATTTATGTAGGCAATCACATGTATATTCTTCATTTGGTATGATGTCTGATTTGACGTCCGGTATTTAGTGCTATATTGCGATATATCACCCGTTATCCGATATCCGGTATAAAATTTTGCCAATTGAGATATCACTGATATCCAATATTTAAAACAAAAAAATAGAAAAATTAAAGAATAAACACAATTTCTTTTAGAAATAAACTAGCATTTAAATCTTCAAGCCCTAATTATAAACCCTAAAATTTTTAATCATCCCAATCAGTCATCAATTTTTTGAAGCACAAATGCTAAATTGATAACATCAGAGCTCAAAACATAAAATTTTTGGTAGAACTAGAAAGAAAAATACTAGAATCTTTCACTAATTGACTTCTGAAAGACTAAAATGTCACCCTCTGCTCTCGTCTTCTTCGCTGATATCCTCATGTCTTTCTCGTCGATGTCGTCGTCGTCGTCACCCACCGTGCTCCATCATCGTCGTCCTCATCACCCGCCGTGCTCCATTGATCATCGTCATCGTCACAAGAAGAGGCGAAGAGCTCGTTGAAGACGAATAGATAGAAGATAAAGAAGAGAGGAGTTTGAGATTCGATCGTGCTTTTGGGAATAATTAGTAGGTTTTGAGTTTAAAACCCACAACCCGATCTCTTAAACCTCTTTTTAAAAGAAAAAAATCGGATACACACTTAAACCTGACCCGATACGAGATTTTACACATTATGATTTGGATTTGGGGCGGATTCATACGACAAGCACCCAGAACGAATCCTACCCGTATCAGTGCGTATCAGATACGGTTTGGGTCCATTTTCAATGAACCCGTGCTTCATAGTTGTTTAGTAAGGGTAGATTTTGTTGCAGCCAATTTTTTTGCTAAGTTTCTGTCGCATGACACTCTGTTTGACTTGGTCGGAATTTGGCATGACCTTATAGACAATTGATTTCACGATGATCGTCGGACATAAAAGCATGGTCAAATATGGAGATTTCTCAAATTTGAACAATGTGATGATGACAATGATTACTATACTAGAATCTCATTTGTGGTGCAGTTATGGACTTTTTAGCTAATGTGTAGTGGTGCGAACGCCCAACCAACTCGCACGGAACCGGCCTGGGTTAGCCCGGGCCCGTCCCCGGCAACCTGGGTCGTTGCCCGTCCCGGGCATGCCGCCAAACGCTCCCAGGTTTGGCCAAAGTGGCCCGCAGCCCGGCCGGGCTGGGCCCCCTCTGGGCCGCCCCCGGGCCAGGCCGAACCTGGGCCATGCCTGGGCCGGCCCAGGCATCAACTACTTTAGTAGTCGTTGCGGGTTTGGGGGGGATTTGTAATTTTTTTTACAAAAGTCCTCCCATCGGCTATAGTGGGCTAAAATATAGCCGTTTTGGTGGTTTTGTAATTTTTTTTACAAAACCCCCAAGGGGTATATTGAACAAAAAAAATTTGCAAAAATAATTACATTTTAACTACTCACACCCACTCTTCCTTACTTCATATCATCACCAAAAAATTCTCTAAAAATCTCTTAGAATTCTCTTAACTTCTCAAGTGCTCAAACTCTCAAGTTTCTCAAGTTCTCAAGTGATCAAGCTCCCTTAAGTTCTCTCAAGCTACTCAAGTGCTCAAGATCCCTCCACCTCTCCTCAAGTTCTCAAGTGATCAAGCATTTAAGCTCTCTCAATCTCTCCTCAAATTCCTAAGTGCTCAAGCTCTCACAATTTATAGAAAGTTCTGGTATTTATATTTTTGTCAATTTTATTTTGAAAATAGACTCACACTTTTCATTAGCAAGCACTAAAATCCTTCTTCTTCTAAGTATAATGCTTTGGATTTGAATAGTCAAGAATGGTATGATTTGCATATACCTTTACCGGACATTCCAACACTTCTGTTCACATAAACAGAAACACCATCCACAGATTTTATTTTTTCTTCTGAGCCACCTTTTAATCCACCTTCTGATTCAATTGCTGAAGTTGCTTACATGGCAGATAGAAAATCTGAGGTTTGAAATTTTTTAAAAAAGAAACTGTTAGTAGAGTTAGGAAGGCTATATGCAAGATTTGTCCTGATATTTCTTATGCTTTTTAAAAAAATAGTGGAACCGACACACTAACTAGGCACATGAAGACTAAACATCCCCAGAATCAACCACGACAAACACAAATTTCTACTTTTGCTGGCACACTAAGTACTTTTAGTTATAATCATCAAAGAGGTAAAACTAATCTTGCTAGATATTTAGGGTAAACAACCTTTTAGTTTTCCTAAAAATGAAGCATTTATAATATTAGAACTACTCATAATCATTAATATGATCCATTCTGTAAAGATACTATTAGAGCAAAAATGTTCAGGGTTGTTGGAGAAAAAAATAAATTTTAATTACAACTTTTCTTCTATGCCACTAAGAATTGCACTTACTTTTGATTGCTGGAAAGCTTTTAACGGCTTTCATTACATTGTTGTTACTGCACATTTTATTGATTCTGACTGGCTTTTAAATAAAAGAATTATTGGTTTTAAAAAATTTCTTTTTCCTCATAATGGTTCTAATCTTAGTCAGATATTATGAAAGTTGTTAGAGAATTTAGACTTGAATTTAAATTTTTTCTATTTCAGTTGATAATGCTAGTAATAATACTGTTGCATTTGAACTTTTAAAAAATCATTTTAGACCATTTTTGAATGGAAAACTTTTCATATTCGTTGTGTATGTCACATTATTAACTTGTGTCTACATGATGGTTTAAAATGTATATACTTATATTCAAAATTTAAGAAATACTATTTTATTTATTAGAAGTAGTGGCCCAAGAAGGCAAAGCTTTAAACAATATTGTTCTAGCATAGGCTTACCAATTAAAAGTTTACCTCAGGACATAAAAACTCGTTGGAACTCAACATATAACATGTTGATGAAAGCTATTCTTTATTGGACTGCAATAGTTATGTTTATTTTCACAGAATTGCCATATATATTAATTTTCGATAATGATTGGAAAATTATTGAAGTACTTTGTGAATTTTTGAAAAAAATTGAAAGAGTAATAAGATTATTTTGTAGGGCTTATTATCTCACAACGAATTTAGTTTTTTACGAGTTAACTGAAATTACTGAACTTTTCATACATATTGACATGATTCTTTACTTGAAAATATTATTGAACTTATGAAAGAAAAATTCAACAAGTATTTTAAACATTTTCCTACTATATTTTATTTTGCTACAATTATGGATCCTCGAATTAAATTTTAAAGATGTAAATATTTGTTTGAAAATTTTTATGAAAAATGAATTATCCTGATTGTTTCTTAGCATGGAATGATATTGAGCTTTCTATAAATAATATTTATGATTTTTTTGATTCTCAATTTGAAAATAAACAATCATCCCAACCAGCATGTTCATCTAGGCCTAAAAGTTTTTTATTATCTAGATTATTATCTGCATCTAAAAGATCAAGAAGCTCTGACTCATTGAATGAGCTTCATTATTATTCTACTCGTGTTATAACTCCTGAGATTGATACAGACTCAGGATTTGAAAATTTTGATATTTTTGCATGGTGAAAATCATAGAAATCGACATATCATATGCTTTCCATCATGACACATGTTTTACTAACCCCTCCTACCTCTATTATAATTTCAAAATCTGCTTTTAGTATAGCTGGACGAGTGTTAACTGATACGAGGAATCATCTGGCGTCAGAAGCTATCGAGATGAGCATCTGCGGGAAGGATTGTCTCGATGTAGAGACAAGAAGCCAGAATAAAATAATAGATAAGATCATTAAAGACTCCCCAGAAGATGAGTGAAGAAACAAAGATTTTTTGTATTTATATAATTATATTTGTATCAATTTCTATCTATATAATACATGTGCAATTTTATCAATTTATATCGTTATACTTCAATTATTTATATTAATCTTTTGTATTTGTATCAATTTATCCAATTTATTGGATTGTTAATAAAAAATTTACATTTACATTTTACAACTTGTATCAAAGTTGTCCACATTTGAGTGTTTATTAGATTTTTTTTTGGGAATGTCTAGAATTTTTTTTTAGATTTTTTAAATTTATTCGGATTTTTTACATCCTTTTCAAATTTTATAAAAAAAAAATTTCCTAACCTGGGTCGGCCGGCCCGACTGTCTGTTTAGGTGCGTGTGTGCGTGCATGTGTAAAAATTGCAATTGCACATTAAACACAATGTTATCTAAGTTACATGAAGAAGTGTGCAAAAAGAAATTTTGAGTCTCCTAAACATCTATTCTTCTCCAAACGGTCGATTATAAATGCTTCGGACCGATAGCAAAAGCTCAATTCGAGGGCCGTCAAACAAAAGAGCTCATGAACAAAATACGTGTCCGATTCTGTAGTCAGTTAGCTTGGCTTCGGTTCTCTCAATCGATGACCCGAACTTAAATATGGCAGGCTCATTCAAGCTCGGCTCGCTTACACCCCTATCTAAAGGACGTTAAGCTCTATCCATCTGGGTGTAAGGGTGAGCATTGGTCGGTTCGGTTTGGTTTTTGCTAATTTTTACAAAACTGAACCGAACCGATTAGACTTAGTAACCGAACAGAACCGAATCGACTCAGTTCAGTTTGGTTTTTCAGTATTTTCGATTAGGCCAAAATATTGCCATCATTTCTTGCATTTTTTAATCACCATTCTCTTATCATTCTTTAATATTCTAATCTCAAATATCCATTACCCAAATTAGAAATAAGAAAAAGACCTTAAACTTAATGTGAATTTTAAATTTCATATTCTAAAACTTTTACATTGTATTTGAGCTCTTATATCAAAGCTCATATAATTATTACTAACTTTTAATGATAAGAATGAAAAAAAAACTATATTAATATAAATATTATTCTCAATTGTAATGGTGTACTTAACATACCTTTCACATATTCAACATAAAAAAGACGGCAATTACTAAAAGTAATGAGATAAGTTTCCACTAGTTTTTGTTATGAACTATATGATTCACTAAATTGAATTTGAGTAGGGTGATATATAAGGTGAGAGATTCGGTTCGGTTCGGTCGGGTTCGCGTTTTGGAACACAAAACCGAAACCGACCAAATTAATGCGGTTCAGTTCAGTTCGGATTCGGGGTTCGGTTTGGTCGGTTATTTCGGTTATAACCTAACTCTGCTCACCCCTATCTGGGTGTCCATGTTTTTGCTCTAGAATGCCTTTAACCAATGTTTTACATGAAGAAGTGTGCGAAAGACCTTTAAGCACATGTTTAGATGACATAAAAGGGAAAGACACGTATAAATAAATGCACTTACTTTTTCAAGCAAAACGTTGGTTAATTACGAGTGGGTGAATATTTGTGTCTTTAAAGATCATAGCCAACCATCGCATTAAGTCAAACCCAGCCAAAGCACTAAAATGACCCTTTATATAAAGTGCACTTTCTTTGCCATGGGGAAGCAAGTCTGCAAAAATTAAATTATCCATTATGTAATTGCAGTTAAATACATGGTCTAAGAACAGAGGATTGGATTTACAGACGGGAGAAAGAACTCTGTGATGCACCATGATTATAGTGAGTCTGTTTACCATGTATAATGTTACTATTATTCCTTTAAGGTAAACCCTTTTTACATCACATAAATCTTAAATAAGTTAGATATATTTTGACATTTGCAACAACCAACATATTTACACCTACACATTAAGAGAATTTTCTATCTTGGCAGGAAAATTAGAGTTGCGAGGATGATATCAGCCTTTCCTCAGCAAGCAGCTACTGTTTATATGGTTCTCAAAATACCTGTATTGAATGACATTATGCGTGTTACCTGTTTTAGCAACAGTATTTATATCATTGAAGATCATTATGTAGTACGTGATATTTTTAATATCATCATGTAAGGCCTTATAAAAGTTTTTAATGGGAGAGTATTTTTTTTTTGATTTTGGTTAATTTTGAGGTGCTTAGCAGTGCTTTCACGGCGATTTACTTTGGAACGAGGACTTGAAATGCTCACCCTGTGAACCCAACACAAGTGTACTTCTTTGATGTTGAAGATAATGCTTTATATCAGAGTAAACTTCCTTTTCAAGTGTTTTAAACTGTAAGAATTAAACTTCATGCGGATTAAATTGCCATGGATCTAGAATCAAGTGCATCTCAAGAAATGAACATATAATTCAACAATACACATAAACTCCATACCTGAAGCCATGTGAAGAATGGATGAAGATCTCAATCTCTTCCTTGATCCTTGCAAAACCTTAATCTGCAAAACCTTCTTCTCTCTGTCTCTTTCTCTTTGCACAAAACCTCAAATTCAGAAAATTGATGGGATCCTAAAAGAGGGAGAGGTTGTTTTCTTTTCAAGAGGAGAGAAGTGGGTCTCACATTTGCAAATAACCCCTTGAGATAAAACCACCCATCATGGCCACTTTATATCTCATGAAGTTATAAACTTATATAAATGTAACTTTAATATGGGCATACTTAATATCAGTTAACCATAATTAGGGAATCCAATTAATTAGGTTAGTGGGCCATTTAATATTTAATGTGAGATTAACATTCTCCCACTTGGACCACTAGCCGATTATGTTAAAACTTTAGAAAACAAATAAAAGAAAAGACTCATTTAAAAACATTTTGACTCCATTGGATTCCATACTGAAAAACTTTGACACGTGATCACGAATTTTAAAAACAACAACTGATAAGCCCAAATAATAGATACTGTAATACTGCAATTAGCTTGGACCATCAATGTGAGTCATAGCGGTTATACAACTTCTATGTCATACTCCCTTCTATGTACCACAACATTGATAACCCTTACTAATTGAGTCCATAACCAAAATGACCCCTGTAATTGTCTTGTTAAGACATTTCCTGTTTAACAAACATCCATACATAATATGTGCACACATAATTGGATAACAGGAAACACAGAAACAAATTTTATTGCACAATAGTGTCAATTACATAAGCACCAAAACATACATTACAGATTGCTCAAAAGACCCATTCTAATAACATGTTCCTTGAATGTCTTTGGAGGCAATCCCTTGGTCAATGGATCAGCAACCATTAAAGTGGTACTTATATTTTCAATTGACACCTTCTGTTTCTGAACTCTTTCTCTAACCACCAAGTACTTAAGTTCCATGTGTCTGGAACCACTAGAGTACTTTTCATTCTTAGAGAAGAAAACGGCTGCTGTATTATCACAAAATATCTTCAGCGGCCTGGCAATAGAATCAACTACACCAAGTGCTGAGATAAAATTACGTAACCATAATGCATGATTCGTGGCCTCATAACAAGCTATGAACTCAGCCTCCATCGTGGATGAAGCAGTGATAGACTGCTTTACACTCTTCCACGAGATTGCCCCACCTGCCAGCATGAAAATAAAGCCTGAGGTAGACTTCCTGCTATCTGGGCAACCAGCAAAATCTGAGTCCGAATAGCCGATCACTTCCAACTGATCTGATCTCCTATATGTGAGCATATGATCCTTCGTCCCTTGAAGATACCGCATTATTTTCTTTGCCAATTTCCAGTGCTCCATTCCTGGATTACTCTGGTATCTTCCTAACATCCCAACAGCAAAACTGATATCTGGCCTGGTACAAGTATGTGCATACATCAAGCTCCCAACAGCTGACGCATACGGAACTTTCTGCATTTGACCCTTTTCTAAGTCATTTCTAGGACACTGGCTCCCACTTAATTTGTCACCCTTCATAATGGGTGCACAACTGGCTGAACATAATTCCATATAAAATCTTTCCAAGACTCGATTGATATAACCTTTCTGAGACAGTTCTAGCAATCCTCGAGATCTATCCCTGAAGATCTCTATGCCAATGACATAAGCTGCCTCACCCATATCAACCATCTGAAAGTTCTTAGTAAGATAGCTTTTAGTTTCATACAGTAAACCAATATCACTACTGGCCAACAATATCATCCACATACAGAACCAGAAAGATAAACTTGCTCCCACTGATCTTCAGATATATACCCCGATCAACAGTGTTTTCTGTAAATCCGAAAGAGGTAATGGTATCATTAAACTTTATATACCATTGCCTGGAAGCTTGTTTA
This sequence comes from Agave tequilana, assembly GCA_038442645.1. Lineage (NCBI taxonomy): Eukaryota > Viridiplantae > Streptophyta > Magnoliopsida > Asparagales > Asparagaceae > Agave > Agave tequilana. The sequence continues at coordinate 80,815 of JAVJIF010008018.1, read as the reverse complement.
AGTCCATATATGGATTTCTTTAATTTGCAAGCCAAGTGTTCTTGTCCTTTATTTGCGAACCCTTCAGGTTGCTCCATGTAAATTTTCTCATCCAAATTTCCATTCAGAAAAGCTGTTTTCACATCCATTTGATGTAACTCCAAATCATAATGAGCTACAAGGGCCATAATGATTCTAAAAGAGTCCTTCTTTGATACTGGAGAGAAGGTTTCTCTAAAATCAATGCCTTCTTCCTGAGTGAAACCTTTAGCCACAAGTCTGGCCTTATATCATTCGATATTGCCTTTGGAGTCGCGCTTGGTCTTAAAGACCCATTTACACCCGACTTTCTTACAGTTATTAGGCAATTCGACGAGATCCCAGACTTTGTTTTGGTCCATAGATTTCAACTCTTCATTCATAGCATCAACCCATTTACTAGAATCATTGCATTCTATGGCTTGTGAAAATGAAACTGGATCTTTATTAATCCCAATATCAAAATCAGATTCCTGTAGATATACAACATAATCATCTGAAATGACAGATCTTCTTTCCCTTTGAGATCTCCTCAAAGCTGCCGGTTGTGGTGGTTCTACATTATTTTCAATGGCGATATCCTCATGAAGTGGTGAACCAATATCATTATGTTGTTCTGGTATCTCAGCTTGATGATCAAGCTGAGGGACAACAATTTCTCTTGAAGGAAAGGGTATTGGGATATTTACCCTTATCACTTCAAGATCTACCTTTCTTGGTTCATCACTCCCACTAATTTCGCCATTCTCAAGGAATCTGGCATTACCAGTTTCAACAATTCTTGTACTATGGTTAGGACAATAAAATTTGTACCCTTTAGACTTATCTGGATAGCCAATGAAATACCCAGATATAGTCCTTGAGTCTAATTTCTTTTCTTGTGGATTATATATTCTAGCCTCTGCTGGACAACCCCAAACATGTAAATGTCTTAAAATAGGTTTCCTACCAGTCCACAACTCGAAAGGAGTTGTTGGGACTGCTTTACTAGGAACCCTGTTCAAGATATACATAGCAGTCTTTAAGGCTTCATTTCACAATGAATTAGGTACATTAGAGAAGCTCATCATGCTCTAACCATATCCATAAGTGTCCGATTTCGCCTTTCAGCAACACCATTCTGCTGAGGCGTACCTGGCATTGTGTATTGAGCACAAATACCATGCTTTTCTAGAAATTTGGCAAATGGGCCAGGATTTTGTCCTGACTCATCATATCTTCCATAAAACTCACCACCTCGATCTGATCTTATGATTTTAACTTTTCTATCTAATTGTCTCTCGACCTCTGTAATGAACACCTCAAGGATGTCAACAACCTGAGACTTTTCATGAATTAGATATACATAACCATAACGAGACAGATCATCTATAAAGGTAATGAAGTATCTCTCTCCCGTAAAATATGGAATAGAGAGTGGTCCGCAAATATCTGTATGAATTATCTCAAGAAGCTCTTTACTTCTTGTGGCACCTTTCTTGGTGTGTTTGGTTTGCTTTCCTTTTATGCAATCCACACACACACCAAAATCAGTGAAGTCTAGGTTATCTAAAATCCCATTCTTCACTAATCTTTCAATTCTATCCCTGGAGATATGCCCCAGTTGTCTATGCCACAAGATAGAGGATTTTTCATCAATTAAACCACGTTTAGAACCAACATTCGAATGCAGGGTTAAAAGTGATTGTGAAAACTCTTAATTCAAGGAAATTTTATATAAACCATCACATAAAATTCTATGTCCAACCGAAATTGAATTATACATTAAATTGAGTTTTCCACAACTGAATAACACTGAATATCCAACAACATCTAATTTGGATAAAGACATTAAGTTCCTAGAAATCGAAGGTACATAAAAAGTGTCTTCAAGATCCATCTGATGACCCGTCTCTAAGAGTAGTCGATAAGTTCCAACATTCTCGACCTCCACTTTGAGACGGTTCCCCATAAAGACAAATCTCTCACTTTCCTTCGGTTTTCGGGTTGTAAGGAATCCCTGCATTGAATTAGTTATGTGAGTTGTGGCTCCAGAGTCAATCCACCAAGTACTAGAAGGAACTTCAGCAAGATTTGATTCATAACATACAAAAGAAAGATTTGTACCTTTCTTTTCGAACCAAGCCTTCCTCTTGTTGCAGTCCTTCTTCACATGTCCTTTTCTACCACAAAAGTAGCATTTGACAGTGAAAGTCTTTCCATGACCCTGGCTACTTTCCCCAGGTTCATTCCATTCTTTGGTGGAAACCTCTTACCTCTTCCATATTTACCCTTCTTATGGATAGCTCCTTGAGATACTGCCAACACTGAGGGATGTCCTTCTTGCCTCAGTCTCACTTCCTCTTGAACACACATACCAGTCAGCTCATTCAGATTCCACTTATCCTTATGAGTATTATAATGAATCTTGAATGGTCCGAACTGAGGAGGAAGTGAGTTGAGGATGAACTGTACCAAGAAGGATTCATCCACTTTCATACCCAGTGTTCCTAACTTGGCAGCTTTATCAGTCATATTAAGAATGTGTTGTTGAACTCCTCTACTACCATCATATTTCATAGTAGTTAGTTCAGCCATAAGGGTGCCAGCTAATGACTTATCAGCAGATTTAAATCGGTCTCTTACAGCAGTTAAAAGTTCAGATGCATTAGTAGTTTGAGGGAGTGAAGTCTTGATATTGTTGGCAATGGTCATCTTAATGAACATGAGACTGAGTCTGTTCGACCTTTCCCAGGCTTTGGCATGGCTAACTTGGTCTGCTGTGCTTTCAGCAGTCACTTCATTAGGTTTCTCTACTAAAAGAGCCATGTCAAGGTCCAGTACACCCACTGTGAATTGGACATGCTCAAACCATTCAGAGAAGTTTGTACCATCCAGGGCTGGAATGCTAGTTGCATGAGTGTGAAGGGAAGTGGGAACGTTCACTGAAACAAAATAGGACAAGCTCACATTAAGGCCTCGAATCAATACAAAAACTTTAAATTTATGAAGATGAACTATTGATATCACTTTGATTTCTCCTTTGGGCGAAACCTAAGCATATCCAGTGTTCACTCTACAGGTGAGACTTCTTTTATCACCTATGTAGGTCTAATATAATTTATGCCACTTAGACAGTAAGTCATGTTACCTTTGGGTATCCAATTCTACACCACTAAGTTGCATAAATTACACTACCCTACCCGGTTCATAATTATTTGAAAGAGACTTTCCTTTGGGCCAGTCCCAATCTTCTAACTAGAACCGCCATCGAGAATATTACTGTCTATACTGTCACCCTCATTGACAAGTCTTTTATGTAGTTGTATATTCATAAGGCTTACTAATATAGGTCACTTTGGCAACTACTAAATCAATAAACCGTATGAATACAAAACTAACCAATAATATTCTCTAACCTTTTATTTGAGTAATGCTATAATACTCCAATTTTATTACTTGACTTATATCAATCAATATTAATACAACAACATTAAATGTGTAACATACATTATGATTGAATTAAACATACATTAGTCGACTGGACAAGAAACTATTAGTCGACTTGGAACAAGATAAGTCGACTATAGTGGAAGTCCCAGTCGACTAGGGTCAAGTCAAGTCGACTATAAATTTTAGGTCTAGTCGACTAGGGCAAAGTAAGTCGACTATGTAATAAAGGTTAGTCGACTAACAGAGAAACAGAGAACCACTCAACTTTCGGGTCACTCTGTTAGTCGACTTGGACAAAAGGATTAGTTGACTATACCCTTATTAGTTGACTACTCAAAATATCAAGTCGACTCCTGTACTGAAACAGAGAGTTCTTAACTTTCTGGAAAGGGACTTAGTCGACTAGTGTTTCGGGATAGTCGACTAACAGTCGACGAAACAGTTATCTGAAGCAGTTCCTATTTAATCGACTGAAGTCATAAATTAGGGAAAATTAGGGTTTCTAATTCCTGAATTTTTATCCCAATTAATTGTACAATTAGAGGAATATGAACAGAATATTAGGGTTATTAAATCCTCTTAAAATTCTACAATTAAAAGATCAAAAATTTGATTTTGAACTATTAATCAAAAACTCTAATTTCCCATAATCCATAATCCAAGATGTATTGATTCTAAAACACTGCTCTGATACCATAATGTAAGAATTAAACTTCATGCGGATTAAATTGCCATGGATCTAGAATCAAGTGCATCTCAAGAAATGAACATATAATTCAACAATACACATAAACTCCATACCTGAAGCCATGCGAAGAATGGATGAAGATCTCAATCTCTTCCTTGATCCTTGCAAAACCTTAATCTGCAAAACCTTCTTCTCTCTGTCTCTTTCTCTTTGCACAAAACCTCAAATTCAGAAAATTGATGGGATCCTAAAAGAGGGAGAGGTTGTTTTCTTTTCAAGAGGAGAGAAGTGGGTCTCACATTTGCAAATAACCCCTTGAGATAAAACCACCCATCATGGCCACTTTATATCTCATGAAGTTATAAACTTATATAAATGTAACTTTAATATGGGCATACTTAATATCAATTAACCATAATTAGGGAATCCAATTAATTAGGTTAGTGGGCCATTTAATATTTAATGTGAGATTAACATTAACAGCATGCATTTGGTCGAGGTTGCTATTAAATCAGCATCAAAATGAAAGTGCCTTGTATCTCAATCTTCCTTTAGATGTGACTGTAAAGATTTTCTTCAAAAGACATTCTTAGAGCATTACAAAAGTACTGTACTCATGTGTGATTAGATTACCAGGCACGTGAACTGCATGTGCAAGTTCCTTAAATTACAATCCTAGAGACTAATAGTCATATGTAAGGAAAATTTTGAATGGTTATGTATTGGGTTCAGTATTTGTAAAGATGATTAAATTCTGGTAACTCATACTAGATGGAAACTCTAAGAGAATTGTCAGGAAAAATATTATATAATACCAATGAAATTCTGACTTTGGTTCAGTTTTCGCTCACTAAGATTGTTTTAAGCAAGTGATTTTTAATTCAATCAACCTTAAGATGGCATAGTTGATTACAGGAGTTATCTTCTCTTTGTAATTGCTCATGACTACTTTTGTTGCATATGGTTAATTCCAAGTTTCCAATAGGAGCTCTTCATAAATCATTGCAGAATCCATTCGGTGTACTTCTATTTGAATTCTTGGTTGATCATAATATAAGAGTTACAATATATTATTATTATTAAGTAGAAATTCTCTTTGTTATTATCTTTCTTGGTTATATTACCTCCTGTTTGTTCTTTTCTTTGTTAGTCCACTACTTAATATTCTAGTAAACTTTGTCATTTATTTAGGAAAGAAGATCTGAGGATCTCTCTTATTATGTTTACTATAGTTTCATTATGATCAATTGCTAGTTTTCCAGATATGAAAACGAAAAAGAAAAGAAAAAAAGAAAAAGAAATTTGAAACAAGTTACATTAATTGCATAGGCATGAACATGTTCTGGTACTGTGTTTCCCAGCAGCCCAGGTGCTAAGTTTTAGATTGCTGAACGCATACGTCCTCGTCTTTGCATCATGCGCATCCCTCATTGCTGCTAATGTCGTAATACATGAGTTGAGCAGAATAATAGGTGTACTTTGTGTCCTCCTGACAGTAATAAAGGTTGAATCAGATTACATCCTGCGTAATAGCTCCTTTTCAGTATTGTAATGTCTATAAGAGGCGTGTTTATGTCCCTTGCGAATTGATCTTTTGTCTTATTGTAGAACTTGAACATGTATTTTTGGCTTTTCAAATTCATTTAATCACCCTATCCGCAGTGACCATTTTAAGGTAGAATATTTAATAACATTTTTTTTTATTCTTATTTTGGGAACCCCTAGTTGTGACTCATTAAGATTGACGGTGGTGTTAAGTTACTTAAAGTTTTATATATTACTCAAAATTGACTATAGAATTTTTAGGTAACCTAGTAGGGCAAGATAAACTACACGTGTCGGGAATATTAGGATAATCCTAAGCCTAAAGGATCGGATGAAAATCACCTAGAGGTGATATGCTAATAAAATGTGGAAATTAAAAACTTTAACTGATAAAAACTCAACACACAAATGATTACCGAGAAGTGAAGCCTGATTCCCGATGAAGTGCTCTTGAACATCTCCTTAAGATTCCTCTATAATAAAGTTGAGGTACTTAATTACTTTCTTGGATCAAACAAGTGCTAGCACATAAATAATATCAAGTATATAGTAATGAGAAATTATAACCAAGCAAGATATAAACAAGAACGAGTAGAGTTGAGTTGAGAGATATATGAGCAAACACAAACACGGAAGATTTGTTTCGATGTTTGAGCCATTTGCTCTACGTCCCCACCTTCACCGCAATGAAGGATTTTCATTATCTCCACTAAGGAAATAACAATGGATCTACACAAGACTCGAAGTCTCAACTCTAACCTCCAATCCTCTACCTAAGAGGAGAGCACAAAGCAAATGAATATTACAATCACTTAGTGACCATGAAGATCATAAACTAAGAATTTCTCACACAACAATGATCTTATTGGATAGATAGAGATGATCGTTCAAACTTGTGTGAGAAAACTTAGGAATTGAAATTGAAGCTCTTGAGAAAACTATTGGGAAAATTTCTTTAAAGATATAAAAATTTGTAGCTAAAAAATTGAATTTCCCAAAAACTTGTTTTCTTGATTTTTCAAAACTTTTTCAAAAACTTAAACTTGAATATAGACTTGAAAATCTTGTTTGAAACTCTCTAAAATGAGTCTTAGTTGTAGGTATAGGCTGAGACCATTAGAGTCTAATCCCAGTCATTAAGAACATGTTTAAACTCAAGTAAAGTAAATACTAACCGTTTGGAAATAAAACAAATCACAAACATTCAAAAACTAGTCGTTATAGGCAATCTACTGCTTTTGGCAGCAGAGCGGTCGACCGCCTGGTCGACAGTCGATCGACAATGGCTCTGAGAAAAGAGTCGTTGCACTCCGTGATCGCCAAAACAACCGGCCAGAACAAGGGTCTCAGCTTAGAACTAGCAATCGACTAACCTGGTCCTTGCCCAAACAGGGCTAGGCTAGCGATCGACCGCCCAGTCGACCGTGCGTAGAGTTGATTGCTCTGTGCACGCTGTGCACACCTAGTCGACCGTGCAGTCGACTGGTAAAGAATTCTGCTCTGTATGGCGGTCGAACATGCGATCGACCGATCACAGCCCAAAAACTCTTTTTCTTTTTATTTTAAAATTCTTTTAAAATTCAAATAAATTCTCATAAAATCTATAAAAATCAGTTCTTATGAATACTAAATGGCATAAATATGTGTGATAAAAAATCATCACATATCACAAACATTTGAACTTCTTTTTGAGATTTTAAATTCATTTTGAAACATAAACTATATAAAAATATTTTTCTAAAAATAAAACTTTGAACATAAACCAGTTAAATCAAACGGGTTAACCAAAATTTTGGGTTTTGATCTTGAAAAACAATGTCAAACTTTGGGGGGTGTGTGTGTGTATAAGCTTGAGCAACTAAATCTAATTTATACTTTACAAGAATCTAAACATGCTTACAAACTAGAGTCTTATTCTTGAAATTATCTTCTTCTTTCTTGACTCGATCAAACTTGATTCTTTCGAGTTAGACTCTTTCTTGAGTACATGATATGATCTTTATGCTTGAACTCTTGAATCAACCTAGCTAGCTGTTAGAGGTATCAATGACGACACGTGACTCATGTGAAACATGTGATCCATGTGAAAGACACCCCTCATGAAATCAACCAGATCCTAAAATCTCTCCATGATTATAAGAACACATGGGACTCATGGGATTCATGCACCATGTGTTTCTTATTCTTTCTCTCAGTCAATATTTTCCTATTCTTTCTATCAATCAATATTTTCCTATTGTATCTCCTAAATCAGTGTAAACATGTGACCAATATGTGTATATATATACAACTAAGAACCATAGCTAATGGTATCTTGTCTTTGCACAAATAAGTCTTCTTCTTCTTATTTATCTTTGTATCAGAGCAACTCCTGTATCATGTCGAGTATTTCCTCTTCATCTTCTCTCACCTCCATCCAAAGACTTGCATCCATACTTACTCCCAATCCCAACATCACTCACTTTCTAAATGTCAAACTCGACAAGGAAAACTATTTGCTGTGGCGTTCCCAGTTCCTTCCTCTTCTTAAGCTCCACGATCTCGAAGGCCTCGTCGACGGAACCTCTCCGTGTCCGGTCTGGTTCCTTCCTTCTACCGAGAAGGATGCTCAGCCACTATCAATCCAGAATACACCCGCTGGATCAAGCTTGATCAAATGCTCTTATGTTGGCTTATCTCCTCGCTCACTGAGGCTGTTCTTGCTCATGTTGTCGGCCTCACCACATCTCATGATGTGTGGTACTCTCTGGAGAGAATCTTTGCGTCACCCTCCAGAGCTAGAGTGCAGCAACTCAGATATCAGGTTCACACCGTCAAGATGGGCACCACTTCTATGTTAGAGTACATCCAGTCTGTCAAGTCCATCGTGGACAACTTGGCGGCAGTGGCTAATCCAGTTGCTGACTCCGACCTCGTCTCTACCTTACTCAGTGGTCTGTCTCCCGAATATGACTCGTTCGTCACCTCCATCAACGCACGAGTCGACCCTGTACTGTTAGAAGAATGCATCGGCCTCATGCTTAGCCAGGAGATTTATCATGGGCGTGCTATCACTCACTAGACTCCACAACCCTCATCTCCCCTTCTCCTGCGATTCATACTGTTTCCCGCACCTCAAGCTACCATTCAGCTCCATCTTTTTTCCGTGGTCGTGGACATGGCCGAGGCAGGGAGCGCGGTCGTGGTCGTAGACGTTCCTTCTTACCGTCACATCAGTCCACTGGTGGCCGACCTCAATGCTAGATCTGCAATCGTTTTGGCCATTATGCTAACCAATGCTATAATCATTATGATGGTTCAGCTAGCCCAACTTCTCTTCTCCACTCTTATGGGAATAATCTAGTCAATCCCTGTTGGCCCAAAGGCCTATCACCCTAGTTTTGATGATGATCAACTCATGAAGTTATGTTTACTAATGATCTTGTGTTTAAATAGTGACAGATTCATTATCAAGATCTTAGTAGGTGCATAGCTCAACAAAGGATAAAATGTCAAGATTTGGAGCTAGCACGGTGTGATCCAAGGAGCTTTTGGATCAAGCTTGGACCAAGTCAAGAAGATGAGAAGCCTTCAAGTGAAAACTTCAAGAAGATGAAGACTTGTGTCTAGGTATAAGATTTTGTTTTTATTTTTAGATAAAATGTAAAGGATAGATAGTTGGTGGATTGCTCAAGTATACCATGCACACACACTCTTGATAGAATCATTTTCATAAAAGATTTTGGAAAAATACAAGTTTGGTTTTTTTGGAATTTCTTATATGCATATCTTTTATCCAAAACCATATTTAGAGCTTAATGCCAAAAACATAGATATTTCATCTTAATTGTGTAGTGGATCATATCCATACACACTATGCTTTAATGAATTCATAATATCTTGTTTTTGTATCATGAAGAAGTTTGAAAAATAAGTTTTAGAAAAATACAAGTTTTCATTTGAGCCAATATTTCCAAGTTACAAAAATAGTCCAATCTTTTATAACATGCCTTGATTTTGTGCAAGCATGTTTGTATGTCAAAGTATATTGGTTAAACTATTTTTGTAGATTTTTAAGTATTTTATGGGATTTTATTTGAGCCAAAAGACTAACTTTTTAATCCCAGAAAACTGTTTCAGGCTTCAGATAAGTCGACTTGCTCCTATATAGTCGACTAATCCTGGAGTCGGCCGACCGGACCGGTCGACCGACGTGCACAGACGTGCACGCCTTTGTGTACTGGAGGACGGCCGACTGTGCCGGTCGACCGCTCCAGAGAGCAGAGCTCTCTGGAAAGTTCGGCCGACCGTACGGGTCGACCGACAGAGAGTTAGACTCTCAGCTCCAGTGGGTCGGTCGACCCTGGCGGTCGACCGTGGCTCCAACGGTCAGAAATCTGACCGTTGGCGGTCGACCGCACCGGTCGACCGGCAGTTCTGACAAAGCCCCAACGGCTAGTTTTTGACAGCCTATATATTTGGGGGTTTATGGACTCTTTTGATACAAGATTTTAGGAGAGCTTTGAGCCAGTTTTTCCATTCTTTTAAAAGGGTTTTCTCCATAAATTTGAGTGCAAATATTTCCTATCTAAAGGGAAGATTTTATCAAGAGTGTTAAAGTGATTCTTTGAGTTTTTCCTCCACCATCTCTTTCCTTGTTTTCTCACACCAACACTTGAGCATCCATTAAGCTATTCATCTTATAGGAGTGTTATAGTGAGAGCTTTTGTTGGTGATCAAAGTGTTTAGATCACCAAGATATCATTTCTTGTACCTTTGAGGAGGCGGACGTGTGTGTCCGCGTTGTTTTGAGTTCGGGTGCGGACTCGGTTGTTTCGAGGTGCGGCCTCGGCGAGCTAGTAAGCTTGCGTGTGAACGGGACTAGGGAGTCCGAGGGCTTGTAGGTGTTGCGGCACCGAGGAGAGATCCATTGGGATCTTGCATAGTGGAAATCCTTCGTGTGTCGAAGGCGGGGATGTAGAGCAAGTGTGCTCGAACCTCGAAACATACCTTTGTGTTTGCGATTGCCTTTTCTCTCTCTCTGTCTCTTGTTATATCTTGCATGCTATTACTTGTCTTACCTTTATGATATATTCCTTGTGCTCATATTGATATATTGCTTGGGATTATTTTGCTAACACTTGTATTCAACCAAGAGAGCCAACGTGGCACCTCAACCGATTCAAGGGGAATCTAGAGGAGTTTGTCTAGAGCCCTTCACGGGGAATTCGGCAACACTCTTTAGTTATACGTGGTGTATAGTGTAAAAGATTTAATTAGGTCATAATTGTTGTAGCTTCCGCATTATTAGACATTAAGTGACCATTGGATTAGCCATCACCTATTCACCCCCCCTCTAGGTGAACCCTTCAATTGGTATCAGAGCTTGGTACTCTGATTTGGGTCTAACAACCTAGAGTTAAAGATCCTCATTTTTGGCTAATCACTTTATTTGTACACACACCATGGACTTCATGTCACCACCCACCTTTGACATTCTTAACATCCAAATTTGGAAGGTTAAGATGTCATTGTACCTCAAGGCCTTAGGCATTCATGTTTATCTTGCTATATCTAATGATTCATATTGTTCAAATGGTAAGAATTTTGAGGCTTATGCAAAAGCCCTTCATGCTATCAAGTCAACCCTAAATGATGATTATTTATCTAGGGTTTCTAACTTTGATTCAGCTTTTGTAGTTTGGAACATCATCACCTCCCTTGGCGAAAAGGATCAATCTTATGCCGGGAGCGATTCGGACGTTGGAAGCAACAACTCCAATGTGTGCTACATGGTCCAAGGGGATAACCCCCTTGAGGTAACTACCGAATCCGAGGATGAGGATGTTAACATGTCATATGAAGAGCTTTCTATATTTTGTCAATTATTACTTGAAAAATATGACATGATTAAGAAAGAAAATAAAAATTTGAAAAAGAATATTGATTGCATGCATAAAGAACAAGATTCATTTAAATCTAACATTGCATGCTTAGAAAAAGAAAATGAGTTTTTGAAAAATGAAAATGTTTCCCTCATGTCTAAGTTAAATGATTTATGTGAAGGAAACACTATTTTGAAAGATAAAATTATTTTGGTGGAAACTCAAAAGGAAATTGTTTTAAATGAAAACACTTCTTTGAAGAAGAAAATTTTGAAAAGAAAAAGAAAAAGAAAATGTTTCTAAAAAGAAAAAGACTTTTGATCATGCTTTACATGCCACCACTTCTATTAATCAAAATGAAGTAAATGTTTTGAAAAATAGGATTAATTGTTTAAGCTCAATTTTGAGCAATTATGCATTTAATCATAAGAAATTGGAGTCCTTGTTTGCAAAGAAACAAACTCCTCATGTTCATGCACATCACTCTCATCATGCATATGCTTATGTTGCACGTCACGATCATACACATTCACATAAACATCCTAAGGTGTACACATGTACACATTGTGGCCGCAAAGGCCATTTAGCAAAGTTTTGTTATGATAATATTAATTCTCTAAATTTTGCTAATTATAAAAGATTTTGGGTTCCTTACAAGTCTAACCCCAAAGGACCCAAGCAAAAATGGGTACCAAAACCCCCACCCCATGTTTTTGATGTAGGTGAGGGATCTCTCAAGACGTGAGAGATTTGGTGCCTTGGTAGTGGATGCAATAGACTTGATGGACATACTTTTGGATGCATCGCTATCAAGGAGTTTTGGTGGGACAACCACCATGTTAGGAGTTTTGGAGTTGGTAACAATCTCTAAACTCCTATTTTATTTATGTACATGCTCATTCATTTGATATCATATAGCATGTTCATGTTTATGATTTATTGTGCTTCATGTGGTATGAACTAGTTTAAATGTAGATTTTATCAAAGCATGCATGTATACATGTACAAATAATGAGTTACATTTGATTTATATATGTTTGCACTTCATGCTCATTTGTACCCACTTTATGCACATGTATAGGCTAGTTTTGATGATTCTTTCATTTATACATGTTTTGCCAATTTTCATGTTTTTACTTCATGAATATGTATTTTTAATTCAAATCTAATAAATATACATGTATACCCGTGAGTCTCTTGCCTTCATGCAAATACCTTAATAGACTCTTTATGTTTGGGATATGTATGTGTATTGTTAGTTTTGGATAAATCATACATATACCATGAAGATTAGTATTTTATGAAAAATGATTTTTCATGATTTGTTTGATAAAATAGGATTCTTGATCATTTTGAGCCTCAATGTATATTTTCATGAAAATGCTATTTACATGACTTTTGACCACTCACACTTTATTTATTTTGTCATGACTTAGTTTCATGGACATATTTTTGTGCTTTATAGACTATGAGTGTAAATTGTGTGTATTTAGTTTTGTTTCATGAAAAACATATGATTTATTGTATTTTGAAGGATCTTTAACTAGTTTTTCAAAAATTATCTTTAACTAGTTAATTATTCTTCTTTTGGTAGTGATTTTCAATGCTAAAATATTTTCAAACCTATTTTTGAAAACCCCTACCTTCCATGGGAGGATGGATGGGCGATTATGCCTTGTATGCTTCATTGAAAATCTTCTATCTTGAGCATATGAAGGGTGGTAGGTTATGAGATATACACTTGATCTTATTGTTATGTCAATTGGTATCATTGGACTCTTTCAATTGGTATCTAAATTGATAATTTTTGTATATACTCATACTTTGTTTTCTTATATATGTATGTATCAATGTCAATTGGTATACTCATTTCATACATATATATGAGTTTCATGTGCTTAACTTTCAATTGGCTCACATTTTTAAAAGCACAAAGTTTATGATGAAAAATAAAAATTTTGATCATTATGTTTACCATTGATATCAAAATGCTTCAACTTCATATTTGTTAAATTTCAATTGGTATCAATATGTTTTACAATAATGATTATTTTCGATTTGGTATCTTAAATTTGATTGTTTTACAAGAGCTCTGATACCTTTAAAAATTTTGTTTAAGAAAAATTCAAAAAAAATAAAAAATTTTTTGATATGTATTTCCTATATGCAAGGAGAGCTTAACATTTCTTCTACATATAGATTCATGTTGAGTATATTATAAATTGAGGAGCTTGACAACTCTTCTTTATATGATATACGTGTGTAGGGGGAGCTTCACATCTCCTCTTATGCATTACATAATATGTGTTATGTGAGTTAGGGCTTGTCATCCCTTCTTCATGTAATGCATATGTGTAGGAAGCTAACTTAGCGTCTTCCTCTTCATGAATGTATATCACATATAAATCTTTGTTGATTGATTTGTATTACCCCTTCTTGATCTCTTTGTTTTTGACAAAAAGGGGGAGAAAAATTTGTTTGATTTGATTTTACTTTGAACCCTTTGTTGATGAGTGACAAAAAGGGGGAGAAGTATTTGAGTTTATATGCATGTTTTCATTGCTTAAGGGGGGAGAAGTATTTGTCTTCCTTGTAGTTATGCATATAAGTTTTGTTTTGCAAATAGGAGAAAAAGATTTATTTTGTTTTATCTCCATTCATTTGCATACATGTTTATGAGCTTCATTGCATATATTTATTATTTTGTGTTATGCATGAGTTAAGGGGGAGCTTCTTTGAAGCTTTACTTTAATCCATGCATATATAACCTCATGAGTTTTGTCATCATCAAAAAGGGGGAGATTGTTGGCCCAAAGGCCTATCACCCTAGTTTTGATGATGATCAACTCATGAAGTTATGTTTACTAATGATCTTGTGTTTAAATAGTGACAGATTCATTATCAAGATCTTAGTAGGTGCATAGCTCAACAAAGGATAAAATGTCAAGATTTGGAGCTAGCACGGTGTGATCCAAGGAGCTTTTGGATCAAGCATGGACCAAGTCAAGAAGATGAGAAGCCTTCAAGTGAAGACTTCAAGAAGATGAAGACTTGTGTCTAGGTATAAGATTTTGTTTTTATTTTTAGATAAAATGTAAAAGATAAATAGTTGGTGGATTGCTCAAGTATACCATGCACACACACTCCTGAAAGAATCGTTTTCATAAAAGATTTTGAAAAAATACAAGTTTTGTTTTTTGGAATTTCTTATATGCATATCTTTTATGCAAAACCATATTTAGAGCTTAATGCCAAAAACATAGATATTTCATCTTAATTGTGTAGTGGATCATATCCATACACACTATGCTTTAATGAATTCATAATATCTTGTTTTTGTATCATGAAGAAGTTTGGAAAATAAGTTTTAGAAAAATACAAGTTTTCATTTGAACCAATATTTCCAAGTTACAAAAATAGTCCAATCTTTTATAACATGCCTTGATTTTGTGCAAGCATGTTTGTATATCAAAGTATATTGGTTAAACTATTTTTGTAGATTTTTAAGTATTTTATGGGATTTTATTTGAGCCAAAAAGACTAACTTTTTAATCTCAGAAAACTGTTTCAGGCTTCAGATAAGTCGACTTGCTCCCTATATAGTCGACTAATCCTGGAGTCGGCCGACCGGACCGGTCGACCGACGTGCACAGACGTGCACGCCTTTGTGTACTGGAGGACGGCCGACCGTGCCGGTCGACCTCTCCAGAGAGCAGAGCTCTCTGGAAAGTTCGGCCGACCGTACGGGTCGACCGACAGAGAGTTAGACTCTCAGCTCCAGTGGGTCGGTCGACCCTGGCGGTCGACCGTGGCTCCAACGGTCAGAAATCCGACCGTTGGCGGTCGACCGGCAGTTCTGACAAAGCCCCAACGGCTAGTTTTTGACAGCCTATATATTTGGGGGTTTGTGGACTGTTTTGATACAAGATTTTAGGAGAGCTTTGAGCCAGTTTTTCCATTCTTTTAAAAGGGTTTTCTCCACAAATTTGAGTGCAAATATTTCCTATCTAAAGGGAAGATTTTATCAAGAGTGTTAAAGTGATTCTTTGAGTTTTCCTCCACCATCTCTTTCCTTGTTTCTCACACCAACACTTGAGCATCCATTGAGCTATTCATCTTATAGGAGTGTTGTAGTGAGAGATTTTGTTGGTAATCAAAGTGTTTAGATCACCAAGAGATCATTTCTTGTACCTTTGAGGAGGCGGACGTGTGTGTCCGCGTTGTTTTGAGTTCGGGTGCGGACTCGGTTGTTTCGAGGTGCGGCCTCGGCGAGCTAGTGAGCTTGCGTGTGTACGGGACTAGGAAGTCCGAGGGCTTGTAGGTGTTGCGACACCGAGGAGAGATCCAATGGGATCTTGCATTGTGGAAATCCTTCGTGTGTCGAAGGCGAGGATGTAGAGCAAGTGTGCTCGAACCTCGAAACATACCTTTGTGTTTGCGATTGCCTTTTCTCTCTCTCTCTCTCTTTGTCTCTTGTTATATCTTGCATGCTATTACTTGTCTTACCTTTATGATATATTCCTTGTGCTCATATTGATATATTGCGTGGGATTGTTTTGCTAACACTTGTATTCAACCAAGAGAGCCAACGCGGCACCTCAACCCATTCAAGGGGAATCTAGAGGAGTTTGTCTAAAGCCCTTCACGGGGAATTCGGCAACACTCTTTGGTTATACGTGGTGTATAGTGTAAAAGATTTAATTAGGTCATAATTGTTGTAGGTTTCACATTATTAGACATTAAGTGACCATTAGATTAGCCATCACCTATTCATCCCCCCTCTAGGTGAACCCTTCAATCCCAACTGGTATGTTGACTCCGGAGCCACTCATCGCCTAACGGCTGACATTGCGAATCTGGCAATTCACTCCGAATATCAAGGACTCAACAGAGTTCGCATGGGTAACGGGACAGGTTTACCTGTCCGAGCTACTGGTGCTTCTTTATTGTGTTCTCATGTTTCTTCTTTTGTCTTGAAAAACCTTTTACATGTTTCTGATATCACCAAAAATTTTCTGTCTGTTAGTCAATTTACTTCTAATAATAAAGATCTTCTTGAATTTCACTCTGACTCTTGTTTTATTAAGGATCTCTCCACTCGAAAAACTCTACTGCGGGGACAACTTAAGGATGGTCTGTATGTCTTCTCCCTGGGGAATCATGACTTCACCGCCTCTCCACAGGCTCTTCTCGGTGAGTGTCCATCTTTCTCCGTCTGGCATGAGCGCCTAGGTCATCACTCAACCAGAGTTATCTCCAATGTTTTATCTCAGCATCAGCTTTCTATCCTCCCTGACCATGTTGGTACCCTTCTCTGCACTCCCTGTCAGCAAGGGAAAGTCACCGTCTTCCTTTTTTATCATCTTCCACGATTACTACTGCTCCTTTAGAGCTTATTCACTCTGATCTATGGGGTCCGTCTCCTGTGTCCGTTGTAAGTGATCATCGCTATTATATTAGCTTTGTAGATCACTATAGTAAGTATGTTTGGCTTTATCCTTTAATAAATAAAAGTGATGCTTTCTCCATTTTTCTTGAGCTCAAAATTCACATGGAAATTTTTTTTGGGCATTCCATTAAAGCACTCCAAACTGATGGTGGTGGTGAGTTTATCAAATTTAAACCTTACTTGTCTTCTCAGGGTATCGCTCATCGTTTATTCTGTCCACACACTAGTGCCAAAACGGTACCACAGAAAGAAAGCACCGCCACCTTGTCGAGACCGGTCTTACTCTTCTGGCTCGGTCAAATGTTCCATTTCATTACTGGCCTTATGCTTTCCAAACTGCCTCATTTCTCATCAATAGAATGCCCACCCCCATCCTCCATAATCTATCTCCCTACCAGAAATTATTTCATAAAGCACCTGACTACCTTTCCTTACGAATTTTTGGTTGTGCTTGCTACCCTCATCTGCATCCATACCAAACTCATAAGTTTAGTTTTCGGTCTAGTCAATGTGTCGTCTTAGGTTACTCAGCTTCGTATAAAGGTTATCAATGTTTGCATGTCCCCTCTGGTCGTATTTACATCTCTCGGGATGTTGTGTTCGACGAATTTTTTTTTCCTTTTCATTCTTCTCTGCCCTCCCTCTCTCCCCCTACTCCCATGCCTTCACCATCGATCCCCATCTCCATGCCTCTGTTACCTTCTATTGTTCCAGTCCCCTCTTCTCATGCAGGCCCTACCATTGACTCTTCTCCTCCTCTACTACCACCTCCATCACATACTCCTTCTCCACCACCTCCACCAGCACCCGCCGATGAGTCCTTCTCCTCGTCCTCATCCTCAGGCTCTCCCAGTCCCCCTCCTATCAAGACCCACCATATGGTCACCAGAACACAGGATAACACTAGAATATCAAAAGTCTGGCTAGCCACCCGGTATCCCCTGCCTACCTGTCTCATGGCTGACTTGGCAACCACTCCTGTCGAACCCACATGTTTCACGCAAGCTTCTAAAGATCCTAAGTGGCGCAAGGCAATGGACACTGAGATGAATGCCTTGCTTAAGAATAAAACCTGGTCCCCTGTGCCATACCACCCTTCCATGAATCTGGTAGGTTGTAAATGGGTTTTCAAGTTAAAACATAAATCTGATGGTTCTGTTGACAGGTATAAGGCCCGCCTAGTGGCCAAAGGTTTTCATCAACAACCAGGATTAGACTATGGTGTGACATTCAGTCCGGTCATCAAACCGACCACTGTCCGTACCGTATGTAGTCTGGCCATCTCTAAGGGATGGTATATTCGACAGTTGGATGTGAATAATGCATTTTTGCAGGGTTTTCTTACTGAGACGGTCTACATGGAATAACCTTCAGGGTTCATCAATCCCGCTCATCCCAATCATGTATGCAAGCTTCACCGCAGTATCTATGGCCTCAAACAGGCTCCACGGGCCTGGTTTTCTCACCTCAGCAGTTATCTAGTCACATTGGGCTTTGTGGGCTGCAAGTCCGACACGTCTCTCTTCCTCCGACGGGTTGTGACAGATCTTCTTCTGGTTCTTATCTATGTGGACGACATCATCATCACAGGCAATGACTCACGGGCTGTCACTCGTCTTATTCAAGAACTAGGCCGGGAGTTCTCATTAAAAGACCTCGGCCCACTGCACTATTTCTTAGGCGTGGAGTGTTATCGTACACCCTCAAATCTATTTCTCTCTCAACAGAAGTACATCAGGGACTTGCTTCTTCGACTCAAGATGGATGGTGTCAAGCCTGTCAGCTCGCCTATGGCCACTTCCTGTAACCTATCTAAGATTGTTGGCAAGTCTCTCTTTGACCCCTTTGTCTATCGAAGTACTGTTGGGGCTCTACAATACTTAAGCTTTACCAGACCCGATATTGCCCTCTTGGTGAACAAGGTCGCTCAGTTCATGCAAGCTCCAACCGATGAGCATTGGAGCGCTGTAAAACGAATCCTCCATTACCTCAAATCTACCATTCAACATGGCCTTTTTCTCTCTCGTTATTCTTCTGTACAGCTTACTGCTTACACTGATGCAGATTGGGCAGGGTCGATCGATGATCGAAATCTACCAGTGGCTATTGTGTCTTTCTTGGTACAAATCTCATTTCTTGGAGCTCGAAGAAGTATTGCACTGTGGCACAATCTAGCACTGAGGCCGAGTATAGGGGCGTGGCCAATGCTTCAGCAGAGGTCGTTTGGTTGCAGTCATTACTTCGTGAGCTTAGAGTTCCGCAATCTCCCCCAATAGTTCTCTGTGACAATCTCGGTGCAACATATCTCTCGATCAATCCTATTTGTCACTCCCGCTCCAAACATGTTGAGATCGACATTCATTTTGTGAGGGACTATGTCGCCAATGGAGTCCTGAATGTTCAGTTTGTCAGCACTAAAGACCAACTAGCAGACATCCTTAATAAACCTTTGAGCTCATTCAGATTTTCTATGCTGAAGAACAAGCTCTCGGTTCTTTCGAACCCGCTTCGCTTGTGGGGGGTATTAGAGATATCAATGGCAACACGTGACTCATGTGAAACATGTGATTCATGTGAAAGACACCCCTCATGAAATCAACCAGATCCTAAAATCTCTCCATGATTATAGGAACACATGGGACTCATGGGATTCATGCACCATGTGTTTCTCATTTTTTCTCTCAGTCAATATTTTCATATTCTTTCTATCAGTCAATATTTTCCTATTGTATCTCCTAAATCAGTATAAAGATGTGACTAATATGTGTATATATATATACAACCAAGAACCATAGCTAATGGTATCTTGTCTTTGCACAAATAAGTCTTCTTCTTCTTTTTATTTATCTCTAGCTTCAAATCTTGACTTTAAGTCTCTTATTGAAGCTAAACAATAAAATATGATCTTGATGAAATCTGCAACTAAAATAATACAAGATTATTAGTACAATGACTACATGAGTTTAATCATCATCAAAACTAGAGTTATGAGCCTTTGGGCCAATAATCTTCTCTTTTTTGATGATGACAAAACTCATAGAGTTATATATGCATTGAATAGAGATGGGCTCTATGAAAGCTCCCCCTTAACTCATGCATAAACATAAACACATAATGATGTTCAATAAATCTCTAAATAAACAACTATATATGCACAAAAACATAAACAACATGCATAAATAAACTCTAAATTTCTTAACCACGTCATTAAGAACATGTTTTAACTCAAATAAAGTAAATATTAGTATTGACACTTTAAAAAAGACAAGATTCTGACTGGCCTGAACAATGTCTAAACTTGTTGACATTTACAAAAGACAAGTGACAGCCAAGCTGACGATCAGTTCTCCGAGGGACAAATTAGCAACTCGGACTCTACTGATCCAGTGAAGCAGACAGTGAGCCCGGATTGTCTTTGAACAGACCTCAGCAGGTCTAAGATGCTAGGTTAACTTAACACTTAGCATCACATGAGCCCAAAGGGATAGCCTCGCTTGAGAGGCTAAGATTGCCTAACTTCGCCTTGAAGCAGTTCAAAGCTCCATCAGTGAGCTAACTTACAGTTTCGCCTGAAGTGCTTAGTTAACTCCGCAGAGAGTTAGCTTCGCTCGAAGCCACACGCAACCGCGCAGAAGGATGTTCGGTAGCTTCGCCACAGATGTTCATCCAGCTCCGCTGAAGAGCTTTCTTCTGACTTCGCCAGATGCTTCTTCCAGCTCCGCTGTGAGCTCGACGCGGCAGCTCTGCTGCGGGTCTGTCATGGTCAACCCTTGACCAATTAAATCTCCAGATGAGATCAAATCAATTCAAGATCAAGATCAAATCTAATCAAGATCAAATCTGAGATCAAATTTGGCAGTTGTTTGCCATAATCTCTTGACTCTCCTAAAACAAGTAAGAGGATCAGGGAAGATCTTCTAATTATATGGAAAGAATCAAAACAGATCAGGAGATCAACGCTACCTGCTATTCCTAGCTTCGCAGAAGCTGATTCTAGCCTCGCAGTAAGGCTACTTTCCAGATTTAAACAGATTGACTCAATCTGTTTTCAGATTTTCAGGGATAATTATACCCCTGCTCTGCCTTTAAGTAGCCCACCAGAGACACAAGGAGAGATGACCACGCAGAGTGCACAAATAAGGCACAGAGGCTGAAAAATAGAGAGAGGCTAAACAGAGATCTATTCTCTTGCTTCCAAGAATTTAGAGAGTTCAGAGAACTGCTTCTCTAATCAGGGTACTGATACCCTAATACCTTCCTTCCTTGCAAGGAATTTTCGGAACCAGGCGAGAAGGAATTCCCAAGTGAAGGCGGTTTGAGAAGTAACAAGAGGGTTCTACCAACCTTCTGTTCTCCGATTCCCCGAACCAGGCGAGAAGGGAATCCTATCGATCGCATCGTCAAAGGGACAAAGTGGTCGCGCGCTGACCAGACTCCTATCGGCACACTTCTCCAAAATCTCAGAGGAGATCTACTTGTAATCTTTTTAGAATACTTGTAATTTAGCTCCTCGACACTTTTTTGTAAGTTTTTCCCTTTGCAAAATCAATGGAAAATAAGATGGCGACTCCGCTGGGGAAAGATTTCTCCACTGTTGAGAATCCAGTGTCGTAATGCGACGAACAGACCTTCGGGTCTATCTCTGAATTCAAGGAAGCCGGTATGGCTAGAGCCCCTTTGGCTAAGTCTTCAAAGCAAGTCTCTGCGGAGACAGATAAGGCTCTCTGCGAGCCTACCATGGTCCTCTGGCGCATCAAGGAAGTGGGCCCAGAATACAAGGGTCAGAATCTTCAGCCCGTCACCTTCGAGAACCTAGTCGTTCACTTCAACCAAGAAAAATTCGAAGAAGTCCTCTCTGGGGGTGGTCAATGCTCCATGCACGGAAACATAGAAAGGTCTCCATGACCAAGGTTGCGATGCAGAAATCGGAAGCAGAATCCTGCCAACACCCCTCAGCCTCGCGTGTGGCTAGTCAGGTTCCCTGCGAACCTAGGTCTCCTTTGTCAAAGCAGATGTGGAGACCAAAGCAGAAGGCTCGGTATGAAGCTGCGATTGTAGCTGCGCCACAATCTCATCTCTCTCGTGAAGGAAAAGGCAAGATGCATGCCTACTCCAACGAGACTGTCAGCTGTGAAGTCATGGCGACCATGCCTTCGCCTAATCCAGGAGCAGTAACTCCTTGCGCCAGCCTCGTTCCTATGAGCGAAGCTACTGTCGGCTAAAAAGTTTAAACCAACCACCCCTAAAGGCAAATAGGGTATGAATAATAAAAGACGTGGCGACATGGCACAGTCTTCTCAAGACAAAGGGAAAGAGACTATGTCCGTAGAATTGTCAGGGGATGTTCAATCCAAGGCCAAGAAGAGCAGCTTCAATAATTAGGAGTCCAAGTTTCCTCCGAAATAGTACTCCTTCAAAGATGATCAGGTGGCCACAATATTCCATTTACTCCACAAAGGGAATAATTGAAGCTGCCAGATGCTCGACGCCCCAGTGAAATAGGACGAACGAACGATCCCAAATACTTTCTCTTCCACAGGATGATTCACCATCCTACCGACAAGTGTTTTGTCCTCAAGGACAGAATCAAGCTTTGATCAATGCCAGAGTCCTGACACTGAAGTCGGAACAAAAGAAAGTCACTGCAAATATAGTGACCCTCAAGTTCGGCAAAACCCCAAAGGTCACAGTTCCTGACGAGACTTATCCAATCCCTGCACCACGGCTGGAAGTCAAGCATCCTTCAGCTAAAACTCAAGATCATAGGGGTCTTGTTCCCTTGACATTGAAGACAGGGGAAATCATGTGGATACACCCAGACCTTGTTCAAGACGAACAATGGGATTCAAAGAAGTCCAAATCAAAGGGCAAATCTTGCAATGTCATCTCCATCCTGCCAGACGATGACAATTTCACATCAGCTTCTCTCAGTGATTCTGAAGGAGAAAAGCACGCTTGCGTGACGCAGGCTGAGGTACCTCAGCCGACGGGTACTCGATCTGAAAAATCATACTTAAAACAGTATGAGAAAGCTACTGACGAGACACAACAGCAAACGACGTCAATACAAGTACCAGCATCCGCTTCAGTTCCAACCAAGGAAAAGGAGAAGCCTAAGGAAGTCCGGTTCGAACATGTCCTGAAGAAGCTTTCAGGCCCAGGGCTTGACATGCCCTTCCGTTTTGATATATTGGCCCAGCAGGCTAATATCTCGGCTCGTATTACCATACACGAACTTCTTCGTCTCTCAAAGAGACAAGAGAAGCACTCGGAGATGCACTGGCTAATTCAGAATCATTCTTGACATATATGCCAGAAATCCCTAACGATGCCGCTCAGTCTTCTTGCCCTAAATGCCATCATATACAATCAAAGGTACCGGCTATTACCTTCACAGCGGAAGATATGCTTCTCAAGGATAACAAGCATGATCGACCTTTTGTACTACACTGGATACATCGGTTCAACATGCATTGAAAGGGTACAGGTTGACCCGGGGTCTGCACTCAGCATCATCCCCAAAAGGCTCCTCTACTTCCTCGGTATACCACTATATAGGTTGTCCGCAACCACTACTACAATATACGGTTTTAATGCCGGGAGTAGTCATCCACTTGGGAAAATTCGACTCCGTTGCCGAATCGGGAGCCTGAAGTCGGAAGTAACGTGCTATGTCATTGACGCTGACACTTCATACAACTTGTTGCTTGGATGACCGTGATCCACGCCAACTGTATCATTCCCTCCACTCTGTACCAGTGCTTCAAATATGTTGAAGATGACGCGACAGTATAAACTGTCTTCGCTGAGAAGCAACCATTCAAAGGGGTCGAAATTTACTTCACTGACGCTCTCTTGTATCAAGATACCGGTGAAACATCAAAAGAATCATTGCCGGACGATGATGATAGTGGCAATGAGGCGGATTCAGAATATGAAGCGGACATGCCAGCCATTTTGAGCGGTAAACCAATTATAGCATGTCTTAATAATCCCCAATGTAACGCTCCCTCTGAACATGAGGGCGAATGGGTAATTAATGATAATATTTCCTTTGATTATCCTGTGAGTGTTGGGTTGTTTGAATCCATTACGGATAGCTCTCTGCACATGCCCTTACCTAGACCAAGTGCATCCGAGGCACCCATGGAATCTGTAGAAGGGCCGTTTTAGTGATCCCTCCATCCAAAGAAGGTCAGTCACCGATAATTTTCGGTAAAGCCCAACCACGAGGGTCCACAGCCGCAGATTCAAGTTCAGACTCAGACACCCCACAGTTCTTCCACTATGCCCGACTAGCGCGCCATATGTGAAGAAAATGGGGTACAACCTAAAGCATGAGAGGGTCTGAATTTCGGACAAGGAAGGCGTAGTTTGCTACGTAACTTTGTGCCAAAAGGAAAACCTGCAAATTACTATGATAACACATGCAGGGGGTTGTGATACGTTACACCCACACCACCAGCAATGGTTCAATTCAAGGATGACGAACCGATTCCGTCACATTCTGCATCTTCCTCTGAGTGGGACTCAGATGTCAGTATGGGAATGATGTTTGAGAATCTCACCGTTAATATGACTTCAAGCAATCAATTGGAGCCTGCGGAAGCTACTGATGAAGAACCATGGGCTCAACAATTAGACCTCCAATGGGAAAAGCGGTTTGAACTGCGCGAACCACCTACTGAAGATAAGGTGATGCAGGTCAACTTGGGTAGTCAAGATTACCCTAAACCCATCTTTATAAGTGAAAGCTTATCACTTATGGAAAAAAAAGAATTAATAATACTCGTGAAGGAGTATATAGACGTCTTCGCATGGAACTACGAAGACATGCCTGGAGTTGATCCACAGGTAGCCATGCACCGTCTGAACATCAAACCTAACGCCAAGTCAGTCAAGCAGCAACAATGTCGGTTTCGCCCGAACATTATGGAGGCTATTGAAGCCGAAGTCCATAAGCTCATTGCATGTGGCTTCATACGGGAGGAACAACATCCAGATTGGGTTGCTAATATCGTTCCCGTCCTTAAGAAGAATGGGAAAATACGGATCTGCATCGACTACCGTGATCTCAATACAACTTGTCCTAAAGACGAATTCCCACTGCCCATCACCGATGTCATGATTGACAATACCTGTGGATTCGAAAGAATGTCTTTTATGGACGGCTTTTTAGGACATAATCAGATTGAGATGTATCCCGACGACGAGAAGCATACTTCGTTCTGAACACCATTGGGGGTATACTGCTACACTGTGATGCCCTTCGGACTGAAGAACGCCGGAGCAACCTATCAGCGGGCAATGAGTACAATCTTCCGCGATCATCTCCGAAAAATGGTAGAATGCTATGTCGACGACATTGCTGTCAAAAGCCGCAATAAGAATGACCATCTTCGTGACTTAAGAATGATGTTAGACATAATGTTTGCTCATCAACTGAAGATGAATCCGACAAAATCCTTCTTAGGAGTTTCGAGTGGCAAGTCCCTTGGGTTTATTATTACATCAAAAGGAATTCATCTTGACCCTGACAAAGTCAAAGCCATTCAGAGCATGCATCCACCGAGGAATCTCAAAGAGCTTAGAGGCTTGCAAGGTAGACTGGCTTATATCGGAAGATTCATCGCAAATCTCTCAGGCCGCTGTCAACCGTTCACCCGACTCATGAAAAAGGGTGCTTCCCTCTATGGGATCAAGCTTGTCAGGAAGCTTATGAAGACATCAAGAGATATCTCACAAAACCTCCAGTCTTAGTGGCTCCCACATTAGGGAAACCATTCTTGCTTTATGTGAAAGCTATGGACCATTCTCTTGGTGCCCTCCTTGCTCAAAAAGATGACAATGGTCATGAACAGGCCATTTATTATCTGAGCAGGACTCTCATAGGAGCAGAATCTCGCTATAATCCTATTGAAAAGGAGTGTTTAGCTCTTATATTTGCCGTTCAGAAGACACGACATTATTTGGTCAGCCAAACCATACATATCATCTCCAGAGAAAATCCTTTGTGTCTTCTCATGACGAAGTCAGGATCATTGAATTCAAGATTAGCTAAATGGGCGCTTCTTTTGTCTCAATACGACATGATCTTTATCCCTCAAAAGGCGGTTAAAGGCCAGGCCCTTGCAAAGTTCTTGGCTGCTCATCCAGTTCCGGAACACTCAAAACTTCATGAAGATATTCCAGATGAAGTCTTCGAGTCCAATGTAACCTCAGAGGATGAAGTTTGGCAGATGTTCTTCGATGGAGCATCACAAATAGGCCCTAAAGGCAGGATCATTGCCGGCGTGGGGGTTGTGTTTATCTCTCTACAAAATCACGTCCTTCCTAGAGCATTTTCTCTGACGGAATCATGTTCCAACATTGTAGAGGAATATAATGCTCTACTCATTGGTCTTCAGCTCGCCCATGGAATGGGGGTACGCTACCTTGAAGCTTATGGCGATTCAAAACTGATTATAAATCAGGTTAAAGGCGAATATGAGGTCTGTCACGAGGATTTGGTGCCTTATTACTACACAGTCATCGAATTGGCTAATCTGTTTGATGGTTTTTACATCGGGCACGTATCTCGATCTCAGAATACTAAGGCAGATGCTCTTTCTGCATTAGCAACGATGCTAGCCCTGCCAGTCGACACCGATTATCACCTTACAGTGGCAACTCGACACCTTATTTGCTCTAAACATATGTTAAGAACTAGAGAGGTCTATAATATCTCGACGGATCTTGAGCCGAGAGATTGGCGATTCCCTTTATCGACTATGCTCACATGGTCTGCTGCCAGACAATCCTAAAGAAGCGAAATCTATCAGACGAAGGTCTCTCCGTTTTTACTACGATCCAACTCTGAAGATACTTTACCGTCGTTCATATGACGGTGTCCTCCTCCATTGCCTTTCTAATTCAGAGGCACGAGAAGTGCTTAAAGAAGCACACGACGGCATATGCAGAGCTCATCAGCCAGGTCCAAAACTTAAAGACAGATTGCATAGGCTTAGATATTATTGGCCAACCATGATAGCCGATGCCATCCAATATGCACGAAGGTGAAAAGCATGCCAAATTCATGCGGACTTCATACACCAGCTTTCGGAGTTGCTTCACCAACTGTTGCTTCATGGCCATTTGAAGCATGGGGCATCGATGTCATAGGGCCAATCAGCCCCTCCTCGACAAAGGGTTACCGGTTTATCTTAGCAATAACCGATTACTTTTCAAAGTGGGCGGAAGCCATACCACTGGTTGAAGTCAAAACTTCTAACGTGGTTAATTTCATCAAACACCATGTCATCCATCGATTTGGTATCCCTAGGCGGATCATCCATGATAACGGTCCCCAATTCATAAGCCATGTATTCTATCGATTCTGTGATAAGTACTGAATTCAGAATGTGGCTTCAACTGCCTATAATCCCGCCGCTAATGGCTTGGCGGAAGCATTCAACAAAACGATCATCAAGTTACTCAAAAAGTTCGTCTCCTCGAATAAGCGAGATTGGAACGAAAAGATTGGTGAATGTCTTTGGGCCTACCGAACCACGGTTCGGACCCCGACAGGCAATACGCCTTTTTCCCTGGTGTACGGGTGTGAAGCAGTCATACCATTAGAAATCCAGATGCCGTCACTGCGAGTCGCTTTAATGACTAAGATCACCTCAGAGGACAATGATCGGTTGCGTTTTCAAGCGCTCGAAGCCCTAGATGAGAAGCGGCTACAAGCTCAGCAACACATCGAGTTGTATCAAGCTCGAATCTCAAAAGCCTTCAATAAGAAGGTCAAACAAAGAGTCTTCCAGAAAGGAGATTTGGTTTTAGCCGTCAGACGACCGTTGATCATGACGCACAAAATCAAAGGCAAATTTCAGCCTAAATGGGAAGGACCGTTTGTAATAGAAACAGTCTATTCAAACGAAGCATATCGCCTTATGACTTCAGATGGTGATTTACTCATGATGCCGATCAATGACAAGTTCTTAAAGAAGTATTATCCCTGATTAAGGATCCTTCTCATGATCAAGTTAACATTACACCTCTGATCAAGACCTTCAAATCCAAGGTACGCAGAAAGAGCGCCTCTCTCTTCCTCCAAGTGAGGTCAAATAACCATAAACCAGTAAGAACCTGGCCATGCACTGGTTGTCTCAAAGGAAAATCAAGGTTACACATGCACTAACCAAATGATCCAACACCTTTAACGGTTAAGGATAGAGGAAAATGTTGGCCTTTAAGCCCAACATAAGTCCTCGACAACTCATCATGCTGAGGGGAATAGTATGGCTAGCCCGACTCAAACGGTAGTTGGTAAAGGCATATCAAACCCGTTGACAGCTGAGAATTTGCTAAAAATCCTAAGGGACCTGTTCCCAGTTGATTCCCTCTCCAAATCACTTACCAATTCTCATTCATGGAATGGTAAGACTACACATAAAAATCTTTCCATCCATTTCGCTATTACGTTAACATTAAACCTATGACAGTGATTTCTTCGTTTCTCTCTGCGAGAACGAGACCCCTCCATGCTATGTTTAACAGTATACCTCTGGCATCCATTCCGCTGTTACGTTAACATTAAACCTATGATAGTGATTTTCTCGTTTCTCCCTGCGAGAACGAGACCCCTTCATGCTATGTTTAACAGTATACTTCTGGCATCCATTTCGCTGTTACGTTAACATTAAACCTATGACAGTGATTTCCTCGTTTCTCTCTGCGAGAACGAGACCCCTTCATGCTATGTTTAGCTTCTCCCTATGAGAACGAGACTCCTTCATGCTATGTTTAACAGCATACCTCTGGCATATCCTTTTGTCAAGTTAACATTACACCTCTGACAAATTGCTTTCCGAATTCCTACAAAGTTCCTTTTTGTCACGTTAACATTAAACCTCTGACATTTGATCTTCTATGGAATTCATTTCCTAACTCCCCAGCAAATTCTTGAGTCCCACTCAGTCTTCGGTGGACTTTTCGGGTTGTCACGTTAACAATATACCTCTGACAATTCTTTCCAAATCCCGACAGAATTTTGAGCTTGGTGGCTTCTCAATCGGTTATGTTATTGCGACCTCTGAACCGGCAGATAGCCAAGTCTCATCTTTCAGTCCGGCAAGGACTATTTTCTTTATCATTATATGACAAATTTTGAGCTTGGTGGCTTCTCAATCGGTTATGTCATTGCGACCTCTGAACCGACAGATAGCCAAGTCTCATCTTTCAGTCCGACAAGGACTATTTCTTTATCATTATATGACAAATTTTGAGCTTGGTGGCTTCTCAATCGGTTATGTTATTGCGACCTCTGAATCGGGAGATAGCCAAGTCTCATCCTTCAGTCCGGCAAGGACTATTTCTTTGTCATCCACGACAAAATTTGGAGCTTGGCGGCTTCTTAATCGGTTACGTCATTGCGACCTCTGAACTGACAGATAGCCAAGTCTTATCTTTTAGTCCAGTAAGGACTATTTTCTCAAATGGCTGCAATACAACTTGAAAGTAAAAATTCAGAAGCTAGAACAAGTTGGAGATACGACAGGGGAGTCAAAACGAAATTACTTTTATTGATTCCGAAAAGAGGGATACATGAATAAATAGATTACAAGCTATGAGGGTGCTTCATAGGACTTGATCCGTCCTTCAAGAGTGGCCAGCCTTGTCTTCCTATCTTCAACAGCCCTGATAAGCGCCTGCGACCTTAACTCGGCCTCATTAAAGCTCGCCGTCTGGGCCAAGCGAGCTTAGGTTGCCCTCTGAGCCTAGCTCTTGCCGCAAGACTTCATCATTCTAGGCCTTAAGCTGTTCAAGCCAGGTAGTCTCTTCAAGACGCACTGGTTCAGCTTTGGATAAAAGAAGATTAGCCTTCCTGATCATCTCCTTGGCCTTTTCAATTTTGTCCTCAGCGTCAAGAAGAGCACTGCTAGAAGCGTCTATGACATCCCCGAGCTCTACTTTCCTTGTCTCCAAGGACTTCAAATCAGAGGTAATGGCCTTAGCAGCTTCCTGAGCGGCGAGATGAGCCTCATGCATCTGAGCAACGAGGTGCGCAAGCTGCTCGTTAACTGAAGACTCCAGATCTGAATGGCTAAGACGGCGCCATTCGTCCACATCCCTCTCGAGTCGGTCCACCAGAAGCTCCAATGCAGCGGCCTGGTCATCTCCTCCAAAGTCTCGGATGCTGTCAATACTTTGGGAGAGGACCACCTTTAAAGTAGAGAATGAGGTAGTTGAACCCTTCAAGATCAGAGCAATGGATCGCTTCAAGCTCTTATAAAAGCTGTCGACTAACTCAGCCACAAATTCATTTTCGGCCTCAACTAATCCCGGCAAACGAGCAGCCCCTGAAGACAGAGTTTCCACTGGCTTCACCGGTGTAACTATGGAAGAAATAACATAAGCACTGGCTGCAGCAACATGAGGGGTCATCGGTGATCTCGGAGGAGTCCTCATTGAAACCAGTACACTAGCCACAACCGAGGTAGGACTAGTGACTATTTCTGGGAGAACTGGCTCAACCACCAGTGTTGGAGAAGTAGGACTGGTAATCACCTTCAGTTCCTCACCTGGCAAGATAGGCGGCACTGGCGAAACCAATGGCATCTCACTCGCTGATATAGCTGGAAGTGAGGTTGGTTCCATGACTACCGTCCCCTCAAACCTTTTTCCTCCGGCCGATTCAGTCTGATAAGAGGGCAGGTCGTGATACAAAGCATCCAACTCAGCAGTATCCGCTGCGGTCGAAGTACTTACTTCACCCCTTGGTTGGCTCTTTTGAAGTCGATGCACCTAGAGGCGGAACACCTACAACAAGACTTTGTTTAGGCAAGACATAACAAATAGCAGGAGTCAAAAGGTCAAAACAGTACCAAAAGATGGTGTCGCCTCAATTGTCTTGACGGCTACATCAGTCCCTACAGGCTCCATTGGAAAATCTTTAGCGGAATCAACACGAATAGTCAGCCCACCTTCACTTGCCGAACCCTCCGTGGTCCACCCAAAAGAGTTAGAAGCTACGGGACTCCCTTTTGAAGTCCCAGCGCCCGAGGGACCTACATCAGCCACATCATCTTCGGACTCTTCCGAGATGGCAAAATAGCTAGCCTCATCGCCTTCCTTATAAGTAAACAAGGGATCATAATGCTCCCCTTGTTCTCCGGTAGCCTCAGCTCTCGGGCTTCTCACCGCCTCAGTTCCTGAATCATAAAGTAAACAATGAGCTACATGGAGCACATAAGAAGTATATTATAAGAATGGAGCTGATCTTACCTGGGTCCGGAGCTGATCTTACCTGGGTCCGGAGCAGCTTTACCGGTAGTCGGCCTAGCAGCTGACAACTTAATGACTAATGGGGGCAGGAGGAGGACGTGCTGCAGATAATTCGCCCTCTGCAACAACCGTAGGAGCGTAGCGACGAGGCTTCTTCACTACCCTCTTTCTACGAGATCCACTTTCCCGCTTTCGCTTGAAGTGGACGTCAGCATCTTCTTCCTCCACTTCTTCAACGTAAACATGTTCTACGGGGTCGTCCCTACCCCACCGAAGCAGCGGCCAGAGCCTCAGTACTTGTATCCGCTTTGAAGCGAGGACTTCCTGCATCCGAGGCTTCACTGTCATCAACAGCAATGAATTCCCCGAGGCCTGGAACGCGGACCCTTTTACCCTCGCTCTTCTCAGCGACCTTCCGCTTCAGTCGCTGAGAAATTAACTTCACACTAGAGGAATTAACAGAAAATCCAGTGGGTGTGGAGTTTAAAGTTCTATACCACTGGCAGAATCCCAGGGTCGTCAGAAGGTTCGGAGTCCTTAACGGCATGCACAGCCGCACCTCAGTACAGCCAGCAATGAAGAACCGCCAGGTACGAGCTCCATCGATGAGGCTCCCCATGAAGGCCAGACTGCTAATTGGGTTACCCACATACAGTTGGTCATACCCAAACTGACGGGCAAACCGACTCGGAACATAGGGCTCCAGGTAACAGGTGTCCCCGCTTCTATACAACAAGTGTGAGGGTCAGATGCTAACCAGCCACTCAAAGATTCTCTGGCTCAATGACGTCCGCCCTTCTCCCACATCCTTGAATTCTTCACCATAGCCCGCATCCCGAATATAGGGGAAGCAACGGAAAAGGCTATAGACGTCATGAGGGCACAGCAGCTTACGGACCGCAGCCACATAAGTCTTCGACCATGAACACCCCTCGAATCGACGGAGAAGCGCCGTTCGAACACCTTCTGGGGGTTCCTCTCCAGCCTGGATGATGGAAGGGTAGTGAAGGGCGAACCATGCTATTAGATAAGTATATGGCAGACCTATTCTGGGGTTTGGTCCGTCGCAGGGCAAAATAGTCCCCTTTCCCTCCTTCGTCGTTGGTGGCCTATAGAAAGCCTCCGTCAATGCGCGAAGACCTCTTCGAATACAGCACACCATGGCTGGAAGGAGTCCAAGAGAACGACCATGGACTAGACGAACGGCAGGCAACAAGACAGTCGGATGAATGACATCGCCAGATGAAGATGGCACCACACATCTCTTCAACCAGACCGTCAAGAAACCAGCCAGAAGTGCCTTCCGGGACGTCGGCCGACGAGCCTGGTGGTGGAAACTTCAAAGAATATCGCCTTTCTCATAAGGGCCGTCATCTTCTTCCAGAATTAGATCCCCTTGAGAATGCTCTTGCATCCGGCGAAAGATGTCTTCATCAGCAACTCCACAATGAGCCACTTCAGGAGTATTTTCCATGTCAGGGAACAAATAATTTCCCCAGCTCTTCAAACTGCATGAAGCTCCCTTATGGCCCCCATGCATGCTGGAGCAAATGTGGAGGTGGCACATCAACTCCCGATAAGTCTCAAATAGGGCAGGCTCCTGCTTCTCCAGAAGTGTCAATTCCGCCTCGCACGGAAAATATTCTTCGTACGGGAGAGATCCCAAAGGTAGAGTAGAGACTTCCCACATCTCGTGCAGAGCCATACCCAATTCGCCAACAGGGGTGAAGAAGGTCCCTGTAGCTGGGCAGTATAACTTAAAGATGGCGTAGATGTTCGCTACGCTCATCTGAATGCCATAACAGGTCGCCCTGATGGCCTCATAAAGCCCCAACCTCTCCAGATCCTCCTCAAAATGAGCAAGGACATATAGGGTCAAGTCCCTCCACCATGCCTTAGGAGGGTGAATCCACCCTGGAGTCCTGAAATCAGTGGCTGGATAGTTGCCATGAGCCTTAAAGAATTGATTCCCAAAAGTCTGAGCCACCGCAGGGTTTTCTCCCACTGGAATGTCTAGGAGTACATTCCCAGGATGGAGACCCAATATGCAGCGAGGAGGCCCCGCTCTTGTGTAACTAGGTGAGGGAATTATCAACTTCCCTACGTGAACGGATTCAGTAGTCCGACTCACTTTCCACTGCATCTTCCAAGCCCTCGTCACACATTGAAAGAAGGACAAGGGAAAATGTCGCTTGCTAGATGGGAGATAGAACTTCTCACCATCTAATTTGAAAATCCACTGCCCCTCTCCGACTAGCAGCTGGCGATCATGGTCTGGCGCTACATCTCTGAACATGAAGCCGGGCTTCCGATAGATTCTTCGGTCAGAATCTTCAAGGGGAGCAGTAGTTAAGATGCTCCTCATGGTGCGCTGATCCCCACCATGAATAAGTGTATCCCGAGCAGGAGAGCTTCGCTCGCTGAATAGTGAAGCCTGTCCTTGAAACTGTAGACTGACATTGCCATCTAGCCCCCTGGCTGTGCCAAAGAGACTGTTCAAAAGACCAGGAGTATAGTGCACTGCAAGAACAAAGAGAAACTATGGTTAGTTCATCAGCCAAACAAGAGCTAGAACAAGAATGCAATTTTTGTTAAGGTATAGCCTCGCTCTCCGAGCGAAGCTGGCCTAATGATAGCTTCGCAGCTGCAGCGTAACTCCGCGCTCCACACGAAGGCAGGATGCAGGAAAATGTCAAAGTGTTAGCTTCGCTCTGGAAGCTAAGCCTCGAACAACAGAATGCGACGAAGTCCCAGGGACTAACTTCGCCAGAAGAATACTGCTACTTAAAAATTATTTTAAGGGCATTAAGGTCTTTTCAGTCACACTCCAAAGGCTAGCTTCGCACCCTATCATTCAATAGGATGTGAACCGCCTAAGGGATAGCTTCGCCTGAAAGCTTGAAGAAGGGACCCTTCGGTTCTAAGATTCCCAATCAAGAAATCTAGGAAAATTCAGGGAATCGAACTCCCTAAGATCACCAGATCATGATTGATCATTCTGGTTCATCGAAAGATAGCCAGAAATTGGCTTTAAAAGAGAGATGAAAATCTCTAATCAAAAGGGAAAAGATCCCTACCGGCGATCGGTCGTTCGATGACCGGAGGAGGAGAAGGACCCTCCGTCGTAGAGGTTGCGACCTCTTTTCCTGCTCGTCTCTTGGGAGCCATTGAAGAACTGAAGAGGTTCTTGGATTCTCAAATGAAGAAGAAAGAAGAAGAAAGGGCTTGCAGTGCTCTGAAAATCCAAAGAGAAGTGATGCCTTCTCTTTCAGCTCGATCAGGATTTTATAGGCTAATGATTGCCTAAATGTCGCCTCGAAAGGGGCGCAGGCAGTCGTTTCAAATTAATTTGAAACGGCGCCTAAAGCGCCTTCCCGAGAAGCGCTGCTTCAGCCCCACTAAGGGCTAACTCCGCCGTAAGTCTAGCACTGACTTAGCGCGACGCATGAATAACTTCGCTGAAAAACATGCCTTAGCTCCGCTAAAAGCACAGTCCGAGCTTCACAGAGAATTCATGCTAGCTTCGCTAGAAGCTCATTCCTGATTCAGATAGTATCCTGTCTTTAACTTCGCATGAAATCTAGCTCCGCCGGTCCACTTCAAGTGTTCTCGAATCAAAAAGAAGGAGAAACAAAGCAGATAAGCAGAAAGTAAACTTTTATTGATTCAAAGGGAAGGTACATTGATAATACTACATCAAGGTTGTGTTCCGTACAACAGAATAATTTGCTCCAAAGGCATACAAGTGGTACTATCTACTTTCAAGCCAAACCAACTAGACACGAAAGGCCTTCCTCCTGCACAAGACCGTAATTCTTCGCATAATGACAGATTTTACCATTAAGGAGCTGGATCGTCTTTGATGAAAATTGACAAAGGACCGGTGGCCACCAGAAGGCTGGATCTTCTTTAATGAAAATTGGCAAAAGAAGGATCCGAGACCTTACAGGTGACGTCCGCTTTCCCGAAGTAGATCATCTCGGATAAGCGACTACCAGCCTCGCCTCGAAGTGGATCATCTCGGATAAGCGACTGCCAACCTCTTCTAGGAACACCCATCAGCTGCCCCAGTTTGTTCCTCCTACTTAGGATTTAAAGTTTCAACTAGAAAAGCAAGAGGCAACTTTCTGGTCTCTTTCATCAAAACAAAAGACTGGCGAACATAGCTCACTGCAACCCAAACTGGAAACAAGTTAGCAATAAGTCAAAGGAAAAGCTGCAAAAGTGAAATGCTAAGTCAAATTCTTTGGGGTGAAGCAATTTATATCCGATTTAGTTGCGCTTTAAAGATTGATTTTAGTTAAGCAGAGGATAACTTTGCTTGCACAGTGATGATGGGCTAGCTCAGCATAAGCCAAGTCCTAGCCTCGCCTATATGGCTAAGCCAGACTGATCCAAAGGGACACAGTCTTGACCCCACCTATATGGCAAGACTGGCTCAACCTTGAAGAGACTAAGTCCCAATTCTTGCCTATGTGGCGAACCTAGCAGGCAACCATGCAATGATCTTCCTTTGATCAAGTGAAAATGATAGCTTCACCAGGAAGCTGGGAAACAGGGCTGAAGCCCTTCTCTGCAGATCAGTCAGATGCAAAATGAAGAATAAAGGAAATCAATCCCTGAGGTAGCTGTTAAAGCTAAATTAAGGGAGATAAACTCCCTAAAGTTATCAGTTCATTGGTAAATTCTCTGGAGGACCGAGACTCACCAGTTCTTGGTCGGTTAATGACCAGAGTGGGCACCCCTACTAGTTCAGAGATCTGAGTATCTCTCTCTAGACAACCAAGAGAAGTCATGAACAGACTGCTTCTCTGCAAAGAACCTCAAGTGTCCTATTTATAGGCCTCATGGCCTGAGCGCACCGCTGCTGCTTCAAGCATAGAAGCGCGAGCGAATTTAAGGCATTTACTGAGCCTTGAGAAAGGGAATAGTCTCCCTCGGAAATGCGAAAGGGAGGAATGGTCTCCCTCGTTAAATGCAGGAGAAGTTATTTCAACTTCGGGAAAGGACATAATCCTTCTCGTAACTGGCCGAAAGCAGTTGGCCTTAGGAAAGGAACGACGTTCCAAAGAGAACCTATTCCGGAAGGCTCGAACGCGGAGCCACCCAGACACGAAGCTATCCAGACGCGAAGCTACCCAGAATCGCGAATCTACACGATTCCTCGGCGAACTTATTCCAATCCCAAAGCAGGATTGAAAGCGAAGCTGAACTCAACCACCATGGTGACGTTCGTACTTCACATACCATCAATCAAAGAAATTCAAAGTATTTTGAAGTCTGAACCATTCCATTGCAGACTTTCAAAAACTTTGAAGGGGGTCTTGTTGACACTTTAAAAAAGATAAGATTCTGACTAGCCTGAATAATGTCTAAACTTGTTGACATTTACAAAAGACAAGTGACAGACAAGCTCACGACCAGTTCTCCGAGGGACAAATTAGCAACTCGGACTCTACTGATCCAGTGAAGCAGACAGTGAGCCCATATTGTCTTTGAACAGACCTCAACAGGTCTAAGATGCTAGGTTAGCTCAACACTTAGCATCACATGAGCCCAAAGGGATAGCCTCGCTTGAGAGGCTAAGATTGCCTAACTTCGTCTTGAAGCAGTTCAAAGCTCTATCAGTGAGCTAACTTACAGCTTCGCCTAAAGTGCTTAGTTAACTCCGCAGAGAGTTAGCTTCGCTCGAAGCCACACGCGACCGCGCAGAAGGATGTTCGGTAGCTTCGCCACAGATGTTCATCCAGCTTCGCTGAAGAGCTTTCTTCTGACTTCGCCAGATGCTTCTTCCAGCTCTGCTGCGAGCTCGACGCGGCAGCTCCGCTGCGGGTCTATCATGGTCAACCTTTGACCAATTAAATCTCCAGATGAGATTAAATCAATTCAAGATCAAGATCAAATCTGGGATCAAATTTGGCAGTTGTTTGCCATAATCTCTTGACTCTCCTAAAACAAGTAAGAGGATCAGGGGAGATCTTCCAATTATATGGAAAGAATCAAAACAGATCAGGAGATCAACGCTACCTGCTATTCCTAGCTTCGCAGAAGCTGATTCTAGCCTCGCAGTAAGGCTACTTTCTAGATTTAAACAGATTGACTCAATCTGTTTCCAGATTTTCAAGGGACAATTATACCCTTGCACTCCCTATAAGTAGCCCACCAGAGGCACAAGGAGAGACGACCACGCAGAGCGCACAAACAAGGCGCAGAGGCTGAAAAACAGAGAGAGGCTAAACAGAGATCTATTCTCTTGCTTTCAAGAATTCAGAGAGCTCAGAGAACTGCTTCTCTAATCAGGGTGCTGATACCCTAATACCTTCCTTCCTTGCAAGGAATTTTCAGAACCAGGCGAGAAGGAATTCCCAAGTGAAGGCGGTTTGAGAAGTAACAAGAGGGTTCTACCAACCTTCTGTTCTCCGATTCCCCGAACCAGGCGAGAAGGTAATTCTATCGATCGCATCGTCAAAGGGACAAAGTGGTCGCGCGCTGACCAGACTCCTATCGGCACACTTCTCCAGAATCTCAGAGGAGATCTACTTGTAATCTTTTTAGAATACTTATAATTTAGCTCCTCGACACTTTTTTGTAAGTTTTTCCCTTTGCAAAATCAATGGAAAACAATTAGTCGTTTGAAAATAAAACTAATCAGAAAGATCCAAAAACTAGCTGTTATAGGCAACCACTGCTTTTTGGCAGCAGAGCGATCGACCGCTCGATCGACCGACAATGGCTCTAAAAAAAGAGCCATTGTACTCGGCCGACCACCAGGTCGACTGGCCAGAATAAGGGTCTGAGCTTAGTATGAGCTCAGAACTGGCGATCGACCACCCGGTCGACCGACCTGGCCTTTGCGCAAACAGAGCTAGGCTAGCGGTCGACCACCTAGTCGACCGAGCCCAGAGCTGAGTGCTTTGTACATGCTGTGCATACCTGGTCGACCGTGCGATCGACCGGCCACAGCCCAAAAACTCTTTTCTTTTTGATATAAAATCCTTTTAAAATTCTCATAGAATCTACAAAAATCAGTTCTTATGAATACTAAATGCGCAAATATGTGTGATAAAAAATCATCACATATCACAAACATTTGAACTTATTTTTTAGATTTTAAATTCATTTTGAAACATAAACTATATAAAAATATTTTTTTAAAATAAACAACTTTAAACATAAACCGGTTAAATTGAAACAGGTTAAACCAAAAGTTTTAGGTTTCGATCTTGAAAAATAATATCAAACTTTGGGGGTGTGTGTGTGTAAGCTTGAGCAATCAAATCTAAACATTCTTACAAACTAGAATCTTCTTCTTAAAATTATTTTCTTCTTCATCTTGACTCGATCAAACTTGATTCTTTCGAGCTAGACTCCTTCTTCTGTACTTGATATGATCTTTATGCTTGAGCTCTTGAATCAACCTAGTTAGCTTCAAAACTTGACTTTGAGTCTCTCTCTTGTTAAAGCTAAACACTAAAACATGATTTTGAGGAAATCTGCAATTAAAACAACACAAGATCATTAGTACAATAACTATATGAGTTTAATCATCATCAAAACTAGAGTGATGGGCTTTTGGACCAACAATCTCCCCCTTTTGATGATGACAAAACTCATGGAGTTATATATGCATTGCATAGAGAATGGCTCTATAAAAGCTCCCCACTAATTCATGCATAAACATAAACACATAAAGATGTTCAATAACGCTCTAAACAAGCAACTATATATGTGTAAAAATATAAAAAAATACATATATAAACTCTAAATTTATCTCTCCTTTTTTGTCACTTCATCAATAAAGCGGTAAACAAAACAAAATAAGATTATATGTGATACAAATTCATAATGAGGAGAGACGTGAAGTTAACTCCCCCTGCATACATGTATTACATGGAGAAGGGATGACTAAGCCCTAAATCATATAAATATAATATACAATGTATAAACAGAGACGTTAAGTTAGCTCCCCTTACACATGTGTACTATATAAAGAAGAGAGGTCAAGCTCTTCTTTATACAATACACTCATCATAAATTTATATATAGAGGAATGTTAAGCCCCTTGCATATAAACAATACATGTCAAAAATAAATTTTAGATACTAACTTGAAACTATGCAAAAGATATCAATTGTATTTGAAACAAGATACCAATTGAAAATTTAAAAAAATGATACCAATTGAAAATTTTAAAAAAATTTACAAATGATACCAATTGAAAATTGCAATCAAAATACTTTAAACATTGGATATCACTTGAATCAAAACATTTAAAATTTTGAGTACATTTGTTACTAATTGAAAACTAATTAAGAAACAAAATTTGAAATAAAGATATCAATTAGCAAAATAAGATGTATACCAATTATAATAATTGATACCAATTGAAAGTTTGAACATATTTGCGAAAAGAAAAATGGCTTTTGTTTCTATGATAAATGATAGGCAGTAAAAAGTACATATTTATCATCACATTTACCATCATATTTTCTTATTTATTCTTTTATTAAGCACTACTACTAATGTTTTATTGTTTAATGTTGTGCAGGCCTTGAGTAATTAAAAAAATAAAGAAATAAAGTACAAGTGAAGCCCAAAAGCCCAAGAATCCCACAAGCCCACATGCATAATTAATTGTAGTAATTTAGAAGCTTCTATCTTATCTAACCTAATCTAAACTTGAATTTTAAATTATTAATTTAAAATCTAGGAGAGGAAGAGGAAGGATAAAATAGAACTCCTAATTGCTAAAAAGAAGAGGAAAAGGATAAGATGGATCATTATCCTTAAACAGAGATGGACTTCTACTTAAACCCGGTTGCGTGTAATACAAGGATAAAGATAAAGGGGAGAAAAGCTTAAAGATAAAGGAACAAATCCTTTTATAAATTTGGAATTGTGATAACTTGCTTCCCAAGTTATTCTGAGTTCTCAAGATAGAAAGTTTGAATGAAGAATCCAGAAGGAGGTGCCTAGATGAACGGACCAGAGGAGACCATGCAAAAAAGCGTGTGGCCATTGGCCACGCTATTGCCACGGAAACGCGGCTATAGCCGCATTTTCGCGGCCGTTAGGAGGAATCTGGCAACGCGGTTTCATGGGAGAGTTGTACTGGGACTCTACATCTTATATCTCCTATAAATATCCCTGCAGAGCGATAAAGAAGGGGATCGAGAGAGTTGAAGCTTAGGGTTTTTTTTCTTTTAGATCTTTTCTTCTTTCTGAAATTTCTTGTATTTTTGTTTTGTTATTTAAAGAAGAAGATTTTGAAGAAGGAGAGGAGCTTTGTAATTGGCCGGTGACATCCAATAAAAAAGTTCTTCATTCTTTTTATTCTTTGCAATTCATTTTAGTTTCCTGTTTAGATTATTTATTTCTTCTTCTTTTAATTTCCATGCAACCTTTCTTATTCGAAAGAAAATAAAAATAAAAATAAAAAATGAATAACTAATTAAACCTATAGTTTTACTAATCTCTCGATCAACCCTAGTTTAGTTTAAAAGATGGACTGATTGACATCTAGAAACCCTAGGATTAAAATGGTGTTCTTGAAGATGAATCGATAATTAGGTTTACTTAATTCAGGTTGCACTTTTTAAATGATTACTCATAGTTCATACTTAAATACTTTGATAGCATAATTTTAAGTAAAAACTTCTCTTATACTATACTTTGAAATTAGGATGAACTATAGTTTAATTTTTATTAGTGCACACTAATTAGGGTTCCAACATTATTCATCTTACTTGATTCTCAATCAATAACGTAGGATGGATACTTCTTCATTCAATATGATGTTCACTCTTTGAGACTAATACTTTGGTTGTGGTGGATGATTGGTAAACTATACCTCTTTTGCTTGATTAAATCTAATTCTCACAAACAATTCTCTTTCTTTTCCAAGCCAAATACAGAGAAGATCGTTCTGAAAAGCTTCCATCGCATCCTTCGCTGTGGATCGACCCGTCTAGCCCTTCCTACACGGTTACCTTAAAACGAGACTAAGACTTTCTAAACTCTTTCTTTCCTATTTTCCCGTTTCGATTAGTAAAAAAGAAAGGAATTAAGATCAAATCCAGAATTTCTCCTCCTTTTGAAATACTAGCAAAACCAATTGTGCTATAAATGTATAAACATTGTTAAAAATGCATAATCAATATATATATATATATATATATATATATATATATATATATATATATATATATATATATATATATATTGTTGGCCCAAAGGCCCATCACTCTAGTTTTGATGATGATCAACTCATGTAGTTATAGTACTAATGATCTTGTGTTTAATTTATCTCAGATTTATGATCAAGATCTTAGTTGGTGTGTAGCTTCAACAAAGGATTTAAAGTCAAGTTTTGGAGCTAGCACGGTTTGATTCAAGAGCCTATGCATCAAGACCACATCAAGTACTCAAGAGGAGTCGAGCTCGTTGGATCAAGTTTGGACCAAGTCAAGAAGATGAGAAGACTTCAAGTGAAGACTTCTTGAAGACTTGTGTCTAGGTTTGTTTTATAAGATTTTGTTTTTAGATAAAATGTAAAGGATAGAATAGTTGGTGTATTGCTCAAGTATACCATATACACATACACTCTTGATTTAGTTATGTTTTCATAAAAGAGATTTCATTTTAGAAAAGAATTTCATTTTGGAAAAATACCGTTTGGGTTTTGAAATTTCTTATATACATGTCTTTAACCAAAACCGTTTTAGAGCTTAATGTCAAAAACATAGATATTTTATCATGTATGTGTAGTGGATCATATCCATACACTCTATGCTTTCAAAGTGTTTAAAATATCTTGTTTTTGTATTTGGAGAAGTTTTGGAAAAATAAGTCTTGAAAAAACCAATTTGGAAAAATACAGTTTTGTTTTGAGCTAAATTTTCTAAGTTACAAAAATAGTTCAAAATATTTGTAACATGTCTTGATTTTAGTCAAACATGTTTGATTATCAAAGTATAATATTGAAACTATTTTTGTAGATTTTTCGTGAATTATGGGATTTTATTTAAGCTAAAATGTCAACTTTTTAATCCCCAAAAGTGTCTGGTCTGGCTTCTGTCGGTCGACCGGACCGGTCGACCGAGCTAGGAGTCGGTCAACCGGGACGGTCGACTGACGTGCACAAAACGTGCACGCTAAGTCTGCTGGAGGGCTGATCGACCGACCCAGTCGACCGCAGAGAGCTTCTGCTCTCTGGAAAGCCCCGGTCGACCGGGCCGGTCGACCGACAGAGAATTCTGTTCTCTGTTTCAGGCAGCAGTCGACCTGGCCGGTTGACCGATGCCCCAAGCTGACCATTGGCGGTCGACCGGGCCGGTCGACCGTCAGCCGCCAGGGCTGAAAAAAATGCTCCAACGGCTAGTTTTTTCTAGCCCTATATAAAGAGGGCGTTTGGGGCTGTTCTCTACAAGATTTTCAAGTGGGTTTTTTCACCAGTTTTTCATACATCTTTTAAGAGTTTTCTCCACTTATATTTGAGCCAAATACTTCCATTCAGAAGGAGAGTTTATCAAGAGTTTTTCAAAGTGATTTCTTTGAGTTTTTCACCACACATTCCATCCTTGTTT
This sequence comes from Agave tequilana, assembly GCA_038442645.1. Taxonomy (NCBI): domain Eukaryota; kingdom Viridiplantae; phylum Streptophyta; class Magnoliopsida; order Asparagales; family Asparagaceae; genus Agave; species Agave tequilana. The sequence goes on along the minus strand of JAVJIF010008018.1, from coordinate 37,966 downwards.
TTCTCACAAACACTTGAGCTATCCATTGATATATTCATCCTATAGGAGTGTTATTGTGAGATTGTTTTTAGGTGATCAAAGTGTTATGATCACCAAAGACTTCTTTCTTTGCCTTGAGGAGGCGGACGTGTGTGTTCGCAGTGTTTCGAGTTCGTGTGTGAACTCGGTGTTTGAGGTGCGGCCTCGGCGAGCTTGTGGGCTTGCGGTGTGTTCTTGCGGGAACAAGAGATGGACTAGAGAGTCCAAGGAGCTTGTAGGTGTTGCGGCACCAAGTGATCCGGTGGGATCGATTTTAGTGGAAATCCTTCATAGTGTTGAAGTCGGGGATGTAAAGCAAGTGTGCTCGAACCTCGAAATAAATCTCCCGTGTTTGCGATTGCTCTCGCTCTCTCTCTATCTCTTACTTGTTTATATCTTGCATGCTTATATTGATTTCATCTTTATATGCTTGATATATATATTTGTGCTCATATTGTTATATGCTTGGGGATTGTTTGCTAACACTTGTATTCAACCAAGAGAGCCAACGCGACACCTCAACTCTTATTTAGAGGAATCTTGAGGAGTTAGTCTAGAGCCCTTCACGGAGAATTTGGCTACACTCTTGTGTTATACGTGGTGTTTAGTTTAATAAGTTTTTATTTCTACATTAATTGACCATTAGATTAGCAAATCACCTATTCACCCCCCTCTAGGTGATTTACAGTTGGTATTAGAGCCAAGTGCTCTTGATTTGGGTCTTACAACCTAGAGTTAAAGATCCTCATTTTATAGCTAATCACAATATTTGTACACACACCATGGATTTCATGTCACCTCCCACCTTTGACATTCTTAACATCCAAACTTGGAAAGTTAAGATGTCTTTGTACCTCAAAACCTTAGGGATTCATGTTTATTTTGCTATTACTAGAAATTCATATTGTTTGAATGGCAAAAATATTGAGGCTAATGCAAAAGCCCTACTTGCTTTAAGATCTACCCTAAATGATGATTATTTATCTAGGGTTGCTAATCTTGATTCGGCTTTTGTAGTTTGAAACTCCATCATCTCCCTTGGCGAAATGAAGAATATTATACGGGGAGCGACTCGGATGTTGGAAGTGAAGCTTCCAATGTGTGCTACATGGTCCAAGGGGATAACCCCCTTGAGGTAACTATCGAATCCGAGCTAGATGAAGATGTTGAAATGTCATACGATGAGCTTGCATCTTTTTGTCAACAATTACTTGAAAAATACGACATGATTAAAAAGGATAACAAGAATTTGAAAAAGAAATTTTATTGCTTGTTAAAAGAAAATGATTCTTTTAAAAATAAAGTTGCATGTATTGAAAAAGAAAATGAATCTTTGAAAAATGAAAATATTTTCTTGCTTTCTAAATTGAATGATTTTTGTGAAGGAAACACTACTTTGAAAAATAAGATTATTTTGGTGAAAAAAACAAAAAGAAGTTGCTTTGAATGAAACAACTCTTTAAAAAGAAAAATTGTTGAAAAAGAAAAGGTTAATGTTTCTAAAAAGAATAAGAAAAATGATTCTCATTCTCATCATGCTTTACATGCCACTACTAATGAGATGAAATTTTTGAAAAATAAAATAAATTGTTTGAGCACAACTTTGAACACATGTGCATTTAATCATAAGAGATTGGAAACCTTGTTTTCAAAGAAACAAGTTCCACATGTTCATGCACATCATCCACATCATGCATATGCACACTTTGCACGCCACGATCACCCTCATACACATGTGCATAGTAGAGTGTACACTTGTACACATTGTGGCCGCAAAGGCCATTTAGCAAAGTTTTATTTTGATAAGATACATCATATTAATTTTGCTAATAAGAATGTTTGAGTTCCTTACAAAGCTAACCCTCAAGGACCCAAAAGAAAATGTGTACCAAAATTCCCACCTAATGTTTTTGATGTAGGTGCGAGCTCTCACAAAACGTGAGAGGAATGGTACCTTGGTGGTGGTTGCACATAGACTTGATGAACACATATTTGATGCACCGCTATCAAGGAGATTTGGTGGGACAACCACCATGTTTTGGAGAATTAGAGCATAGTTCTTTGGTTTGGTAACTATCTCTAAACTCCTGGTTTAGTTTACATGTTTTTCATTGATAATTTCTTTAGCATGTTCATGTTTTTGTGCTTTATGAGGTATATAACTTGTTTAGATGTAGATTCTATTAAAACATGTGTTTATACATGTATAAGTAGTGAGCAACATTTGATTCATATACGTTTGCATTTCATTGTTCATTTGTACTCACTATATGCACATGTATAGCCTAGTTTTGATGATTCTCTCATTTACACTTATTTTGCCTATTTTCATGTTTTGCTTCATGTATATATAATTTTTATTCAAATCTAATAAATATACATGTATACCCCGTGAGTCTCTTGCCTTCATGCAAACTATATCATAGACTCTTTTTATGTTTGGGATATGTATGCATATTGTTAGCTTTGAATAAATCATACATATACCTAGAAGTTTGTTTTTAAGATGAAAAATGAATTTTTATGTTTTCCATCTTTAATTGAAAAATGAATTTTCATGATTTTTATTTGATAAAATGATATTTGTTTCGAGCTTCATTGATTATCTTCATGAAAAATACTAATTACATGATTCTTGTGCACTCACACTTTATTTGTTTATTCATGACTTTGTTTCATTATTATTTTTGAGCATTATAGATTTCGAGTGTCAACTTTTATGTATTTAGTATGTTTCATGATAGACATATGATTTGGTTCCATGTTTTTGAAGGATCTTTAACTAGTTTTTCAAAAATTACTATAACTAGTTATTATTCTTCATTTGGTAGTGTTTTTCACTATAAAAATATTTTCAAACCCTATTTTCGAAAACCTCTTCCAACCCCCTCATGGGTGGACGGATGGGCGATTATGCCTTGCAAACCTTATTGAAAATCTTTTACCTTGTGCATAAAAGGGTGGTAGTTTATGAGTTATATACTTGATTTACATTGTTATTTTCAATTGGTATCTCAATTGATATTTTTGTATATACTCATATTTTGTTTTCTATATATGTATATTTCAATTTCAATTAATATCAATTCCTATTGGTATTGTCTCTTCCATACATATATATGTTTTGAAAATCAAGCACAATCAAATACATATATTTATACTTGAGTTAAAATCAATTTACATATTTAAAGCACAAAATTTGTTTATGCTAAGCTTAATTCAAATCTTGTTTTTCAATTGATTTTTCAATTGATATTTTAATAAGCTTATGCATTATTTTAAAATTGGTATTTTTATTGATATCAAAAATATGCAACAATCTTGATTTTCAATTGATATCAATATGATTCTATTTTTGATTAAAATTCAAAATTTGTAATGTTTATTTACAATTGGTATCTTAAAATTTGATTGTTTACAAGTGGTACCTTTAAAATTTTTTTTTTTGTTTATATGATATCTTAAAATTTGATTTACTAAGATATCTCAAGATTTGTTTTATTGAGAAAATTCAAAATTTTGTTTTATTTTGAAAATTAAAAATGTTTTGATGTGTATTGCCTATATGCAAGAGGAGCTTAACATCTCCTCTACATATAGATTCATGTTGAGTGTATCTTATATTGAGGAGCTTGACAACTCTTCTTTATGCGGTACACGTGTGTAGGGGGAGCTTCACATCTCCTCTTATGCATTGCATACTATGTGTTATGTGAATTACGGCTTGTCATCCCTTCTTCATGTAATGCATGTATGTAGGGAAGTTAACTTAACGTCTTCCTCTTCATGAATGTATATCTCATATATCTCTTTATTGGTTGGTTTGATTTCACCCCTTATTGATCTCTTTGTTTATGACAAAAAAGGGGAGAACATTGTTTTGTTTTTACTTTAACCCCTTTGTTGATGATGGACAAAAAGGGGGAGAAGTATTTTAGTATATATGCATGTTTTGAAAAAAGGATTTATGTTTATGCATATATGTTTTGTATTGCAAATAGGAGAAAAAGAATTTGATGAGTTTTATGCTTGATTGGCATGTTTATCTCGTTGTATTTGCATACATATTTATTTGTTTATTGTGATGCATGAGTTAAGGAGGAGCTTCTTTGAAGCTTTACTTTAATCCATGCATATATAACTCCATGAGTTTTATCATCATCAAAAAGGGGGAGATTGTTGGCCCAAAGGCCCATTACTCTAGTTTTGATGATGATCAACTCATATATTTATAGTACTAATGATCTTATGTTTAATTAGTCTCAGATTTATGATCAAGATCTTAGTTGGTGTGTAGCTTTAACAAAGGATTTAAAGTCAAGTTTTGGAGCAAGCACGGTTTGATTCAAGAGCCTATGCATCAAGACCACATCAAGTATTCAAGAGGAGTCGAGCTCGTTGGATCAAGTTTGGACCAAGTCAAGAAGATGAGAAGACTTCAAGTGAAGACTTCATGAAGACTTGTGTCTAGGTTTGTTTTTATAAGATTTTATTTTTAGATAAAATGTAAAGGATAGAATAGTTGGTGGATTGCTCAAGTATACCATATATACACACACACACTCTAGATTTAGTTATGTTTTCATAAAAGAGATTTCATTTTAGAAAAGAATTTTCATTTTGGAAAAATACCGTTTTGGTTTCTGGAATTTCTTATATACATGTTTTTAACCAAAACCGTTTTAGAGCTTAATGTCAAAAACATAGATATTTCATCATGTATGTGTAGTGGATCATATCCATAACTCTATGCTTTCAAAGTGTTTAAAATATCTTGTTTTTGTATTTGGAGAAGTTTTGAAAAAATAAGTCTTGGAAAAACCAATTTGAAAAAATATAGTTTTTGTTTTGAGCTAAATTTTTTAAGTTACAAAAATAGTTCAAAATGTTTGTAACATGTCTTGATTTTAATCAAACATGTTTGATTATCAAAGTATAATATTGAAACTATTTTTGTAGATTTTTTTGTGAATTTATGGGATTTTATTTAAGCTAAATGTCAACCTTTTAATCCCCAAAAGTGTCTGGTCTGGCTTCTGTCGGTCGATCAGACCGGTCGACCGAGCTAGGAGTCGGCCAACCGAGACGGTCGACCGACGTGCACAAAACGTGCACGCCAGGTCTGCTGGAGGGCCGATCGACCGACCCGGTCGACCGCAGAGAGCTTATGCTCTCTGGAAATTCCCGGTCGACCGGGCCGGTCAACCGGCAGAGAACTCTGTTCTCTGTTCCAGGCAGCGGTCGACCGGGCCGGTCGACCGACGCCCCAACGGTCAGAAATCTGACCGTTGGCGGTCGACCGGGCCGGTCGACCGTCAGCCGCCAGGGCTGAAAAAAATGCCCCAACGGCTAGTTTTTATAGCTTTATATAAAGAGGGCTTTTGGGGCTGTTCTCTACAAGATTTTCAAGTGGGTTTTTTCACCAGTTTTTCATACATCTTTTAAGAGTTTTCTCCAGTTATATTTGAGCCAAATACTTCCATTCAAAAGGAGAGTTTATCAAGAGTTTTTCAAAGTGATTTCTTTCAGTTTTTCACCACACATTCCATCCTTATTTTTCTCACAAATACTTGAGCTATCCATTGATATATTCATCCTATAGGAGTGTTATTATGAGATTGTTTTTAGGTGATCAAAGTGTTGTGATCACCAAGACTTTTTTCTTTGCCTTGAGGAGGCGGACGTGTGTGTTCGCGGTGTTTCGAGTTCGTGTGTGAACTCGGTGTTTGAGGTATGGCCTCCGCGAGCTTGTGGGCTTGCGGTGTGTTCTTGCGGGAATAAGAGAGGGACTAGAGAGTCCAAGGAGCTTGTAGGTGTTGCGGCACCAAGTGATCCGGTGGGATCGATTTTAGTGGAAATCCTTCATAGTGTTGAAGGCGGGGATGTAGAGCAAGTGTGCTCGAACCTCGAAACAAATCTCCCGTGTTTGCGATTGCTTTCTCTCTATCTCTTACTTGTTTATATCTTGCATGCTTATATTGCTTTCATTTTTATATGCTTGATATATATATATTTGTGCTCATATTGTTATATGCTTGGTGATTGTTTGCTAACACTTGTATTCAACCAAGAGAGCCAACGTGGCACCTCAACTCTTATTTAGAGGAATCTTGAGGAGTTAGTCTAGAGCCCTTCACGGGGAATTTGGCTACACTCTTGTGTTATACGTGGTGTTTAGTTTAATAAGTTTTTATTTCCGCATTAATTGACCATTAGATTAGCAAATCGCCTATTCACCCCCCTCTAGGTGATTTACATATATATATATGTATATGTATATATATATGTATATGTATATGTATATGTATATGTATATGTATATGTGTGTGTGTGTGTGTGTATATATATATATATATATATATATATATATATATATATATATATATATATATAATATATATATATATATATATATATATATACCAATTGAAATATCACTCATAATTTAGAGCACACATATAAAGATAAACATGAATGAGTATATAAGAATTAAGAAAATCATAAAGATCAATTGTGTAACTCATTGCTATCACCAACCTACATGTACATGTCAAAAGGATAGTCATTTAATAGCATACAAGGTATGATCACCCAACCAACCACCCACAAAGGGTAGATATTTTCAAAGAAAACTATTTGAAAATATTTAAAAATAATTTGAAAAATACTATCATGTGAAAAATAAAAAATATTTTCTAAAGAATACATGTATAAATGTAAGAATCATCAAAACTAGAATATACACATATAACTAAACTAGAATTGAGTATACAAAGGATGTGAATCATATTAGGCACAAAATAAAGAGTGTATCTCAAAAGCTATACAAGTATATCAAAAGTTTTCATAAAATTTGCACTAAACATATAGACAAAACAAAAAAACATATGCTTATAAACAACAACTTAAAACATATTTAAACTAAAGTAGAAGATAGAGATAGTTACCGATACCGATATGACTAATCTCAATATCTTCAAACTAACATGGTCTTTCCCACCTAAACTCCTTGATAATAATGCACCAAATTTAATTTATCCATCAAGCTCCTCAAGTATTCACCACCAAAACACAAACTCTCACGTTTTGATAGAGCCTACTCCTATATCAAATACAATTGGTGTGAATTTTAGTACCCATAATTTCTTGGGTCCTTGGGAGTTAGTATTTCACACCTAAATATTTTTATTTGAAAAATGTACTCCATTAAAATAAATTTTTACAAGATGGTCTTTGCGGGCACAATGTGAATAAGAATACACATAAGCATACTTATGAGTGTGATGTGTGTATGCATGCCTTGAAGTATGTGCATGATTATATGAAACTTGTTTCTTTTGATATAAAGATTCTAATCTCTTATGGTCAAAGGCACATTGGCTCAAGGTTGAGCCCAAACAATACATGGTCTCTTTTCAAGCATAAATCTCATTTTGTCAAAACTAGAAAGTTTAGCCTTAAAAGAAACTTTGAATGCATTAAAATACTTTTTAGTATTTTGAAGAGAAAGAGATAATTTTTTCCTTTTGAAACCATACTTAATTTATTTTGTAAAACCTCATTTTTTTTTCTTTAATTTCAAAAGTTTCTTTTTCAAGAATATGATAATTATCAAATAGTTGTTCAAATGCTTCTCCTAGTCATCCACACTAATATCATCAAAATAAAATTCTGAATTTATCTCAAAGGGGTCATCTCCTTGGACCATGAAGCACAAATGTGCAGAATCAATCCACTTTCAGATCCATTATCCGAATCTCAAGTGGTGGCTTTCACAACTTTTTTCTTGCCTTTTTTTTTCTTGTCACCATTCTTTTTGATCACTTCTCCTTTGACTCTTGTAGTATATTTTTCTCATATTCTTCATAAGGAGAGTGAGTTTTCCATCATCTTCTTGCTCATCATTAGAGGTGGTAGGAGTGGCAACACTTTTCTTCTTGAGCTCTCTTGGGGATACTTTGAATTCAACATTAGCTTTTTTTTAGGCTCATGGTCTTCTCTTGCCTTTATCTCCATCTCATGAATTTTTATATTCTCCATGAATATGGTAAAGTCCATTTTCTCCTTGTCATTCAATTTTTTTAAGGTGGTAGTTTTGACTTCCCAAGCTTTATGAAGTACTCTAATGATTTTTCACACCTTTTGGTCATTTTTGATAGGCTTACCTAAAGAAATGAGTCTATAAGTAATAGCACTGAAGCGGGTAAGCATATCATCAATACATTCATCATCAAATATATAAAAACTATCATACTGTGAATTAAATAAATCAACCTTTGCTTTCTTCACTTGTGTAGTGCCTTAATGACTAGTGATCAAAGTATGCTAAATATCATATGCGGATATGCAATTTATAACTCTAGAAATATCATCATCATTAAAAGCTTGTAACAATGCATAATGGGCTTTAGAATTGGCATCATATTCCTTAGTGGCAATGTCAGACCATGTGTCCTCATGACCCGCGGGAAACAAAAGTTTTGGTTATGGCCTTGGCTACACGACTACCTTGAGATTGCAAGAAAATAGTCATCTTAACTTTTCAAAAGAGAAAGTTAAGTCGATCAAACTTGGTTGAATAATTAGTAGTTCTATTCACCATGTGTGCATAGCAAAAATAGTGATTAGCAAATAATAAGGATTGCCTTACTGTAGTTAAACCGATAATCAAGAGCACCAAGTTTTGATACCAATTGAAAATCACCTAAGGGGTGAATAGGTGATGTGCTAATCAAATGCGAAAACTAAAAACTTTAACTAATAAAATTCAACACACAAATGATAACCAATAAATGATAACCAAGAAGTGAAGCTGAATTCTGGTGAAATGCTCTAGAACTTCTCCTCAAGATTCCTCTATAATAGAGTTGAGGTACTTAATTACTTCATGGATCAAACAAATGCTAGCAAATAAACAATATCAAGCATATAATAATGAGCAATTATAACTGAGCAAGATATAAACAAGAATAAGTAAAGTTGAGTTGAGAGATATATGAGTAAATACAAATACGAGAGATTTATTTCGAGGTTCAAACCACTTGCTTTATGTCCCCGTCTTTACAACAATGAAGGATTTTCACTATCTCCACTAAGGGATCTATACAAGACCCGAAGTCTCAACTCCAACCTCCAATCCTCTACCCAAGAGGAGAACACAAAGCAAATGATCCTCTACCCAAGAGGAGAGCACAAAGCAAATGAAGATTACAATCACTTTGTGACCACAAAGATTACAAACTAAGAATTTCTCACAAAATAAGGATCCTATAGGATAGGGATGATGGCTCAAACTTGTATGAGAAAATTTAAGAATTTAGAAATAAAGCTCTTGAGAAAACTATTGGGAAAATTTCTCTGAAGATAAAGAAATTTGTAGCTAAAAAACTGATTTTTTCCAAAAAATTGTTTTCTTGATTTTAAAACTTTTCAAAAACTTGAACTTGAATATAGACTTGAAAATCTTGTTTTAAACTCTCTACAATGGGTCTTATTCATAGGGAATATGATGAGACTATTAAAGGCTAATCCTAATCATTAAGAACAGGTTTAAACCTAAATAAATTAATACTAGCCGTTTGGGAATAAAACAAATCAAAAAAAAAGCCAAAAACTGGTCGTTATAGGCAATCTGCTACTTTTGACAGCATAGCAGTCAACCGTCCAGTCGACCGACAATGGCTCTAAGCAAAAAGCCATTGCACTCGATCGATCGCCCGGTCGACCAACTAGAACAAGGGCTTGAGCTTAATCTGAGCTCAGAACTGCGATCGACCGCCAAGTCGATTGACCTGGCCCTTGCCCAAACAAGGCTAGGCTAGCGGTCGATTGCCCGGTTGATCGAACCCAGAGCTGAGTACTTTGTGCACGATGTGCACACCCGGTCGACCGTGCCACAGCCCAAAATTCTTTTCTTTTTGATTTTAAAATTCAAATAAATTCTCATAAAATCTAAAAAAATCAGTTCTTATGAATACTACAAATGTGTGTGATAAAAAATCATCACATATCATAAATATTTGAACTTCTTTTTGAGATTTTAAATTAATTTTGAAACATAAACTATATAAAAATGTTTTTCTAAAAACTAAAACTTTAAATATAAGCCGATTAAACCGAAACGGTTTAAACCAAAAATTTTGGGTTTCGATCTTGAAAAACAATATCAAACTTTGGTGTATGTATAAGCTTGAGAAATCAAATTTAATCTATACTTTACAAGAATCTAAACATCCTTACAAACTAGAGTCTTCTTGAAATGATCTTCTTCTTCATCTTTACTCGATCAAACTTAATTCTTTTGAGTTAGACTCCTTCTTGAGTACTTGATATGATCTTTATGTTTGAGCTCTTAAATCAACCTAGTTAGCTTCAAAACTTGACTGTGTCTCTTGCTGAAGCTAAACACTAAAATATGATCTTGATGAAATGTGCAACTAAAATAACACAAGATTATTAGTACAATAACCACATGAGTTTAATTATCACCAAAATTAGATTGATGGGCCTTTGGGTCAATATAGAAAGTGTCCGTAATTGAACCGAATGTGATCAGTCTAGTCTTGAGCATGATTTTATCATCAACTGGGTGCAATCATAATTGGTCATTGCCTAAAGGTAAGATTAAATTGTTAATTGTCGGACCCGCAGAGTGGAAAGACATAAAATATGAACACAATTCCACTCTGACTCGACTTTTCTAACCCCTGATAGGCTCGTGACAGTAAATAATTAATGCATATATATATTCACATAAATTTATTTTGTACAGTGAACACTAATCTAGTCTAGTATTTATTCTCGCTGCAGTTATGAAACCCACTCTAATCCAGAGATACCCTAACTGGAATAGAGACCCTGACAGAATTCAGAGTAGGTAGTATAACTGTCATGTCATTTTGAATTGAACCTTGTTAATATGCCCACTCATACATGGTGGTTTGATTCTGGTGCAACTACACATGTTTCCCACTCGCCGCAAGGGTTCAGAACAAGGTGATTGGCTAGGCCCGCGGAGTAGTTCTATTGGGGGACTGGAGAATTAAGTGGAGTTTGTAGGAACTTTTAGACTAGTTTTGGATTCTGGTCATGTTTTAGATTTAGAAGAAAACTTTTATGTGCCATCCTTGAGGCGCAATTTGATTTTTATTTCCAGACTGCTTCCCTTTGGATATGATGTCATTTTTAAGAATTCTGATCATAGTGTCAATCTCCATGGTGAACTTGTTGGCTCTGGTTGCTAGTTGTTAGTTTATTCAGTTTGACATTGGATGCATCATATGAGCAATTTTTATTTGGTGCCAGTCCTTCTCATGATGTTTTTCTTACCTCTGCAAAATGCTCTAGAATTTTCTTGCAGTCCTTTAGGTTATGGTATAAATATTTTGGGCATATTTTCAAAGAGAAATTGCATTATCTTGTGAAGTTATGTGTTCTTAACTCTTTAAATTTTTCTGATTTCTCCACTTATTTTGATTGTATTCGAGAAAAATTGTTCAAATTGAGAAAAATTTGAGTTTGAAAGGAGTATATATCTGCTTCAGCTTATCTATACTGATGTTAGTGGACATTTTTCCACCCCTTCTCGGAGACGTCATAGATATTTCATCACATTCATTGATGATTTCTCTCATTATGCCTATGCTTTTCTTCTTAACCAGAAATCTGATTCCTTAAAAGTATTCAAGAACTTTCAATTAGAAGTTAAACAACAGTTGAATCAAAAAATAAAGGCGGTAAGCTCTGATCGAGGGGAGAATGTTATGGTTAGATCGATCAAGACGGTCAATACTTTGGATCTTTTTATAGTTTTTTGAAAGATCAAGAAATTATTGCTTAAGAACACTATACCCGAATTTCAATCTTGATGATCATGTGATGACTTGTGTTCATGAAGTGAGTGAATGTGATAATGACAACAAAGTTTTGAGAGTGTTACTTATGGTTCATGAAATATTGAGAGGTTGTGTGACTTTAATAAAAAGTTAAGAGAGATTTAGTGAAATTTAGCCAAAATAAAAAGATATGTGTTTTAATCACATATCTTTATTACTAAAGCTATTATCCACCAGGCGTATTGAAGAAGAAATCTAGAAAATATCAATTATATTTACTAAGATCATTACCATAACCATCAGCAAATAAGCTACTTATTGTTCCATTATCATCTTCATGCAGTATCTTGTTTTTTGTATAATTTTGGGGACTAAATATCGCATAAATCTGATATGGTCCCATGTAATGTGACCCTTCAATCTTGTATTGACTGAACTAGTAGCATGGATATATTTTCTTTCATTTCGCCCAAGGGATTGGTGTAACTGTCTTCGTGCTTGTATATGACTTCGATCATATTAGCATAATTCATTTCTATTATATTAAGATGCTTCTAAGAAGAACATGTTTAAGACACTCCTCTTCAAGTCTTTCCATGCATCTGCAACAATTTTGCTAAATTTGAGACAAGCCTCTTGTTCAGTGACTCCATGATCATTCATATAGCACTGCACACTTGAAGCCACATGATTTCTCCTTGAGCTACAACAATGAAGAATATGAAAACTAGCATTAGTATATGGTATCATAATTCTCGCATATTTTACCTAAATTGCTACATTCAACTAAACGATGCATATTTTGCAAAATTTTCATACCTTGGTCAAGACAAGATCATTCATTAGCCTTGCAACAAGAGCTTCTTATGATTGTGACTGGAATACATCATAAAGATAGATGAAGCTTCGGAGATCAAAGAACCAACATGCATGAGAAGCTGTGCACAATATTAGTCGACTTATACTCTATATAGTTGACTTATAATAAGAATTAGATGATTTATACATTGTATAGTCGACTGGTCTTGCAAACAGAAAGTAAGAGTCTCAAATTTTTGACAGATTGGTCGACTTATAATTATGTATAGTCGACTAATAGACATGATTAGTCGACTTGAGTCTGGCTATTTTCTTTTCTGGATCTGTTTCCAGTTTTGAGTTGGATTCGAGTTTTCTTTCTTCTGAGACAGTAATTGTTCGTATTGGTGGAGTTTGTTTAGGACTAGGAGGGTCCTATAGTCTATAAATAACCTTTTGGAGCAGCCTTCAATGTAATTCAAGAAAAAAAAAGATTCATGTGAGAAGTTTTAGCCATAAGGGTTTACTGTTTTTGGTGACCATCAAAGGCTTTTAATCGTCTTAGCGAGAGGTGTAAATATTTCTTATAGTACTCCCCAAAGTTTAATAAATTTTCCCCTTTCTTTCGTGGACGTGCACGCAATCTGTTTGATCAGTGGAACCATGTAAAATTGTGTGTTAGCTTACTTTTAATGGATTACTATTGAACTCAAGAAGAAAACGCATACACCTGACCTTTCATGCATTGCACACAAGATTTGCTTTAGATATGACCCACATCTCACTTTCTTTTGAGTTCGTTTGAGTTCAAAAATTTTATAGTCCAAGCAACAAAATTCTTTGAGTTGGAATCTAATGTTGCAAAGTGGAGCTCACATTAAAAGAAAAAAAAGAATTAAAAGAAAATTTATATATATATATATATATATATATATATATATTATATATATATATATATGTATGCTTGGTTGAATAAAGAAATGAGTGAGAAAAAAGGTTGACAACATCATTCTCATCTTATCCATTTAAATTTTACCCTTTAAAATCTCTCTCCCCTGTATTTTTTTAATTTTAAACTAATATACTTATTATGTCCTTTTATTTTCTCATTTAATTCCTCCCTAGAATGGCTGAATTAGGTTTTAAAAAATGTAATCTTATTTCCAGAAATCCAATTTCTAATCCTATAAAGTCGTTTGGTTTCTTGGAAAGAAACGGAAGAAATGGGTTGCCCATGTGATGCAGATCTCACAAAACTCCATTTCTCTGACTTTTCTTGAAAATAAGCAGGCCAATAGAGTGGTAACAGAATTGTTGGGCTTATAAAAGTAGGGTTGGTAGTGGGCTCGGGCCGGCTCAATGCACCACGGGCTAGCACAGAGAAATTCAGTACATGGTCCAGCATGATCGACTCTAGACCATATCTGGGTTGTATAAGTTACGGCCCAGTATGACACGATAGCCGGCCAATATCCAGTGAGTTGGTACATGGAATTATAGGTCTAGACCCATATAGTACACTGGGTGTGTCTGTGCCTAGGTGTATTTTACGTGAGCCAAGCTTGGCTTTGCAAGGCACGACATAATACATTCTATTACCAATCCCACCGAAAAGTAAAAGTTACGTCATGTATTTAGGCCTGCAACAAGACAATGCTCATTGTTTTGATGGTTTATAATTTTATATGTGCATAATTCCTTGACTTCATTCACAGGTGGTGGAGAGAAATGGGGCTTGTGAAGAATCTTAGTTTTGCTCGAGATTGACTGGTGGAATGCTACTTTTAGAGTTTGGGAGTGCATTTTGAGCCTCAACACCCCCAAGGTAGATTGCTATTGACCAAGATGATAGCCTTGACATCAGTGATGGATGAATTGTTCGATGCATATGGGATGCTTGAGGAGCTTTAACTATTCACTAATGTGATTAAAAGGCTTGACATCTACTCCTTGTTAGTTGTGAATCTAAATGTTGATCATATCAATAGTAATCAATGGAATTCGAAATTAGTGTGTGAGTATGTGATATTGTTTATAATTATCAACAAGAAATTTGCTTCTTCAGAAGGGATCTTCAAGATGTGGATCAGTTGCTCGAGTGCATAATTTTCTATCTTAATTTGTTCATGACTGTCATCATAGAAATTGAGGAGGAACTAATTAGGGAGGGAAGGCTTCACCACAAGCACAACTTGGTGAAATCAGTATATGCTCTTTTTTACTTCTCTCTTTTTACTTCTCCTGGTGCTGTGTGCATTTCTTCCTTATATGGCAAAAAAATTGAATGATATATGGTCTGCTTTCTACTTATATATATATATATATATATATATATATATATATATATATATATATATACAACACACACACACACACACACACACACACACACACACACATATACATATACATATATATATATATATAAATATATATATATATATATATATATATATACATACATACATACATACATACATACATACATATATATACATATATATATATATACATACATATATATATATATATATAAGAATATGGAGTGCATACTGTTTTTCATATGTGAAGTATGCCTTCATTCTTTCACAACTGTACTAAAATTTTCTTGGCAATGTTGCATATTGTTCCATCATTCATGTCTTTTGTAAAGACTGACTTATGCAATTGTGATATAAACAGGTTAAGGCTTTGATTAAAACATACTCTGAGGAAGCCAAATGGGCTAGCAAAGGATACATGCTAACATTGGAAGAGTACTTTAATATATCAGTTATGAGTAGCAGTACACCTTTGCTCACTTGCGCCTCTCTTGTATCAAGGAAGAAAAAGTGACTGAAGATGTCTTATATTCAGTGCTTTGTGTTCCCAAAATTGTTGAAGCCTCAACTCTATTGGAAATAATCTGTATGCTCTGATACCAATTGTTGTGAATTGCTGCCACGATAGAGCGCCGGGGTGGCGCAGCGGACGCATCACAGGATTGGCGAGCAATGAGAAGAAGAAAAGAAGATATTTCTAAGCAAAAAAACCAACACACAATTTAACTTGGTTCCACCGATCAAACAGATCGTGTGATGTCCACGGGAGAAGCGGAGAAACTTTATTAAAATTTGGGGGAGTATAATAAGAAACACTTACACCTCTCGCTAAGAAGATTACAAGCCCTTTGATGGTTGCCTAAAACAGTAAACCCTTATGGCTAAAACTTCTCACACAAATCTTTCTTTTTCTTGAATTACATTGAAGGCTTCTCCTAAGGGGTTATTTATAGACCATAGGACCCTCCTAGTCCTAAATGAACTCAATCAATACAAATAATCACCACCTCAGAAGAAAGGAAACTCGAATCCAACTCAAAACTGGAAACAGATCAAGAAAAGTTTACAACCAGATTTGATATTAGTCGACGATAAGTTGATTAATCATGTCTATTAGTCGACTATAAATTATTGTTGACACTTAAAAAAGACAAGATTCTTATTGGTCCGAATAATGTCTAAACTTGTTGACATTTACAAAAGACAAGTGACAGACGAGCTGAAGACCAGTTTCCACCCATCTCCGAGGGACAAGGAAGCAACTTGGACTCCACTGATCCAGCAAGCAGACAGTGAACCCGGATTGTTTCTAAACAGACCTCAGCAGGTCTAAGATGCTAGCACTTAGCATCACACGAGCCCAAAGAGATAGCCTCGCTTGAGAGGCTAATATCACTCGACTTCGCCTTGAAGCCATTCAAAGCCTCACCAAGAAGTTGACTCGCAAACTTCGCCACAGAGGACTTCCAGCTCCGCCAAAGGGTTTCTTTCGGACTTCGCCAAAAGCTGCTTCTAGCTCCGCTATGAACTCAATGCGGATAGCTCCGCTATTGGTCTGCTATGGTCGACCTTTGACCAATCAAATCTCCGGATGAGATCGGATCCAATCAGATCAAATCCAATTAAGATCAAATCAGAGATCAAATTTGGCAGTTGATTGCCACAATCTCTTGACTCTTCTAAAACGAGTAAGAAGATCAGGGGAAATCCTCCAACGATATGGAAAGGATCAAAACAGATCAAAAAAGATCAACCGACCTGCCAATTCTAGCTTCGCAGAAGCTGATCCTAGCCTCGCAGCAAGGCTACTTTTCAGATTCAAATAGATTCGATTCAATCTGTTTCCATATCTTCAAGGAACGATTATACCCTTGCTCTCCCTATAAATAGCCCGCCAGGGGTACAAGGAGAGGGGATCGATCGATCGGAGAAAAAGAGGACTCCACAAGCAGAGACTTCTTCATAACGCACCGTGCGCTCTCGAATTCAGAGACCTTTTAGAGAATTGCTTTCTCTATCCAGGGTGTTGATACCCTAACATCGTCCTTCTTCTCAAGGAATCTCCGGAACCAGGCGAGAAGGAATTCCTAATTGAAGGCGATTTTTGAGAAGCAGCAAGAGGGTTCTACCGACCTTCTATTCTCTGATTCCCGGAACCAGGCGAGAAGGGAATCTCATCGCTCGCATTGTCAAAGGGACAAAGTGGTCGCGCGCTGACCAGACTCCTATCGGCACACTTCTCCAGAATCTCTGAGGAGATCTACTTGTAATCTTTTTAAGAATACTTGTAATTTAGCTCCTCAAACTCTTTTTTGTAAGTTTTTCCCCTTTGCAAACATAATGGAAAACAAGATGGCGACTCCGCTGGGGACGAAATTCTCCACTGCCGAGAATCAAGTGTCGCAATGCGACGAACAGACCTTCGGGTCTAACTCTGAATTCAGAAAAGCCAGTGCAGCCAGAGCTTCTCTGGCTAAATCTTCAAGGAAAGTCTCTGCGGAGACTGAAAAGGTTCTCTACGAACCTACTGCGGTTATTTGGCGTAATAAGGAAGCACGTCCGCAGGCTGATTCCTTTACTTGTGAGAACTTGGTGGTTCAATTCGATCAAGGAAGATTTGAAGAAGTCCTCTCTGGGGGTGGCCCAATGCTTCGAGCACGGAAGCATAGGAGGGTTTCCACGACCAAGGTTTCGAATCAGAAACCGGAAGCAGAATTCTGCCAACACCCCTCAGCCTCGTATGTGGCTAATCAGGTTCCTTGCGAACCTAAGTCTCCTCTGCCAAGGCGGATATGGAGGCCTAAACAGAAGTCTTCAACCGAAGCTTCAGGCGTAGCTATGCCTAAACCACGCCTCTCTCGCGAAGAAAAAGGCAAGAGGCCTGTCTGCTCCAATCATAAAGTTACGACGGCAATCATACCGTCGTCCAATTTAAGAGCAGCAACGCCTCGCGCCGGCCTCATTCTCATGAGCGAAGCTACTGTACCACAGCGTACGCGCAGGGTTCGTGACCGCGAAGCTAGAACCAAAGCACCATTTAGTGCTAACCCCATCTGCAGGGATAAAAGAAGCAGGACATCGTCCTATGTGCGATCCAAAAGAGCCTTTGCGCTTGATTGCAGAGACCCAACCGGGTCTGATTTGAGGAAATTGTTGAAGGATAGACAAACCTCTTCCCCCTGTTGTCAACAAGTGGGATGTCAGCTGGTGACACTCCACTCGGTCTATTGCTGGCTGGGATCAATCCCCGCCACGCCTCCAAGACGACGGTCAGTCTTTGATCGACTATCGGTACAGGCTCCGGGGAAACACCGCAAAAGGAGCATCTCGCGAGATCTATCCTCTGCATCTGTCAACATGACCGGAAGAGGACGAGAGTCCCCAGATCCAGATTATAGCCCAGGCTTAGGCGAAGTCTTGGTGCACGAAGAAGGTGTTTTCCAAAACACCAGATCTAGGGTGGCAATACCCTACACTTATGAACAGCCATCCTCTTCAATGACAGTGGCCTCGCCGCGACCAAAGAGAGGATCAGTCCAGTGGTCTGATGAAGAAGATGAAGATAGCGGGTATGCTTCTTCGGCCACAGTCAATTCAGTGCGAATAGACAGGGCATCAGTCAACATGGCTGATAATGCTAACGACGATCTTCGTCGACGTTTGGAAGCTCAGGAGCAAACTTTCAAAACCCAGCAAGAAGCTCTGGACAATATTCAACAGATGCTCGCTCACTCCTCAGTAATCGGAATAACAATGATGCCGGAAGCAATCACGATGAGGAACACTTCAGCAATGAGCAACCAAAGCTGGAGAAATCCAAGGAGGGATCTTCCTTAGACGGCGAAGTCCTTAAGGGCCTCCAAGCTCAAATCGCATCCCTAGCTCAGAGGGATGAATTAAAGAAGGTAGGGGCAGTCCGTCCTTATCCGCTTGAGTGGGATTCGGTGCCATATCCACCGAAGTTCAAACCGCCAACGCTGCATACCTATGATGGAAAGAGCTCGCCAAATCAGCACATCTACTATTTTCGGTCTCAGACTGGTAATGTTATAAGCAATGACGCCATCATGGCTAGGCTTTTCATTGGCACCTTAAAGGGGGTGGCATTTGACTGGTTTCGCAGTCTTCCCCGGGCTCTATCAACTCCTGGATCGACCTGAAAACTCGGTTCCTCTCTCGTTTCTATGAGGATGATACCGAAGTGACCATGGACAAACTCATCTCCACTGTGCAAAGGAAGGGCGAATCTGTCCGTGACTACATTGAACGGTTCAGAAACTTATCCTTGATGTGCCCAGCAGGGATGCCATTACCCATGCTCTTATAGACATGCAGACACAACTTCTTAGACCAAGTGGAAGTTCGCATGGGGGCTGTTAAAGCCCACACTTGGAAAGAATTGGTCGAACAAGCTGAGATAGCCGAGAAGTCGGCTAAAAAGTTCGAACCATCCGCCCCTAGAGGCAAATGGGGTGTGAACAACAAAGGGCGTAGCGACCTACCGCAATCTTCTCAAGCTAAAGGCAAAGAGACTATGTCTGTGGAGTTATCCGGAGATGTGCAGTCAAAAGCCAAGAAGAGCGGCTTCAACAGCCAGGAGTCCAAGTTCCCTCCAAAGCAGTACTCCTTCAAAGACAATCAGGTGGTCACGATATTCCATCTGCTCCACAAAGGGAACAAAATGAAGCTGCCAGATGCTCGGCGTCCCAATGAGATAGGGCGCACAAACGACCCTAAATATTGTCTCTACCACAGGATGATCCACCATCCTACTGACAAGTGTTATGTCCTCAAGGACAGGATACAAGCCCTGGTCGATGCCGGGGTTCTGACGTTGAAGACGGAGCAGAAGAAAGTCACTGCCAATATGGTGACTCTTGAGTTCGGCAAAGCTCCGAAGGTCACAGTTCCTGACGGGACTTATTCCGTCCCTGCGCCACGGTTGGAAGTCAAGCATCTTCCAGCTACAGCTCAAAACAATAAGGGTCTTGTTCCCTTAACATTGGAGACAGGAGAAGTCATGTGGATACATCCAGACCTCGTCCAAGACGTACAGCGGGATCCAAAGCAGCCCAACTCAAAGGGCAAGTCTTGCAATGTCATCTCCATCCTGCCAGACGACGGCAATCTGACATCGGCTTCCCTCAGTGATTCCGAAGGAGAAAAACTTGCTTGCACGGCGCAAGCCGATGCGCCTCAACAGACGGGCACCCGATCCGGAAAATCATACTTGAGGCAGTATGAAAAGTCTACTGACGAGTCACAACAGCAAACGACGTCAGTACAAATACCAGCATCCACTCCAATCCCAACCAAGGGAAAAGAGAAACCTAAGGAGGTATGATTCGACCACGTGTTGAAGAAACCACCAGGCCAAGGGTTTGATACGCCCTTTCGCTTTGACATATTGGCTCAGCTGGCCAATATCCCAGCTCGTATCACTATACACGAGCTCCTTCGCCTCTCGAAAGAAACAAGAGAAGCACTCAGGGATGCGCTAGCCAATTCAGAATCCTTTCTGACATGCGTGCCTGAAATCCCTAACGACGACGTTCAGTCTCCTTGCCCAGAATGTCATCATGCACAATCAAAGGTGCCCGCTATTACATTCACGGCGGAAGATATGCTTCTCAAAGATAACAAGCACGATCGACCTCTGTACTACACCGGATATATCGGTTCAACGTGCATCGAGAGAATACAAGTCGATCCGGGATCTGCACTCAGCATCATCCCCAAAAGGCTTCTCTACTTCCTCGGCATACCATTGTACAGGTTGTCCGCAACCACTACTACAATATACGGTAACGCCGGAAGCAGTCATCCACTGGGGAAAATTCGACTCCGTTGCAGAATCGGGAGCCTGAAGTCAGAAGTGACGTGCTATGTCATTGATGCTGACACATCATATAACCTGCTGCTGGGACGGCCATGGATCCATGCCAACTGGATCGTTCCCTCTACTCTGCACCAATGCTTCAAATATGTTGAAGATGATGCGACAGTACGAACTGTCTTTGCTGAGAAGCAACAATTCAAAGGGGTGAAAAATTACTTCACTGACGCTCTCCTATATCAAGAGACCGGTGGAGCACTCAAAGAATCATTGCCGGACAATGATGAAAGTGGCAATGAGGCGGATTCAGAATCCGAAGCAGGCATGCCAGCCATTCTGATTGATGAACCAATTATAGCATGTCTCAATAATCCCCTATGTAATACTCCTTCAGAGGATGAAGGTGAATGGGTAATTAATGATAATATTTCTTTTGATTATCCTGCGAGTGTTGGGCTATTTGAATCCATTACGGATAGCTCCCTACACATGCCTTTACATAAGCCAAGTGCGCCCAGTACGCCCATGGAATCCGCAGAAGGAGCCGTCTTGGTGATCCCGCCATCCAAGGAAGGTCAGTTACCAATAATCTTCGGTAGAACCCAACCACGGGGACCTGCGGTCGCAGATTCAAGTTCAGACTCAGACACTCCACAATTCTTTCATTACGCACGGCCAGCGCGCCATATTATGAAGAAAATGGGGTACGACTTGAAGCATGGAGCAGGCCTGAATTTCGGAAAAGGAAGGCGCGGTTTGATGCGGAACTTTGTGCCTAAAGGGAAGCCTGCAAATTACTATGATAGTACACGCAGGGGGTTGGGATACGTTACACCCACATCGTCAGCAACCGTTCAAGTCAAAGACGATGAACCAATTCCATCACATTCAGCCTTATCCTCCGAGTGGGATTCAGATGTCAGTATAGGAGGAATGTTCGAAAACCTCACTGCTAATATGACCTCAAGCAGTCAGTTGGAACCTGCAGAGGCTACTGATGAAGAACCGTGGGCCCAGCAATTAAACATCCAATGGGAAAAGTGGTTCGAGCTGCGCGAACCACCTACTGAAGACAAGGTGATGCAGGTCAATCTGGGAAGTCAAGATAACCCCAAGCCCATCTTTATAAGTGAAAGCCTATCGCTTACGGAGAAGGAAGAATTGATAATACTCATAAAGGAGTATATAGATGTCTTCGCGTGGAGCTACGAAGATATGCCCGGACTTGGTCCACAGGTCGCTATGCACCGTCTAAACATCAAGCCTGACGTCAAGCCAGTCAAGCAGCAACAACGTCGGTTCCGCCCAAACATCATGGAAGCTATTGAAGCCGAAGTTCACAAACTCATTGCATGTGGCTTTATCCGGGAGGAGCAACATCCAGATTGGGTGGCTAATATAGTCCCCGTCCTCAAGAAGAACGGGAAAATACGGATCTGGATCGACTACCGTGATCTTAATACGGCCTGTCCCAAGGACGAATTTCCGCTGCCCATCACCGATGTCATGATTGACAACACATGCGGGTTCGAAAGGATGTCTTTCATGGACGGCTTTTCAGGGTACAACCAGATTAAGATGTATCCCGACGATGAGAAGCATACTTCGTTCCGAACGCCATTGGGGGTATACTGCTATACTGTAATGCCCTTCGGACTGAAGAACGCTGGAGCAACCTATCAGCGGGCAATGAGTACAATCTTCCGCGATCATCTCCGAAAAACGGTGGAGTGCTATGTCGACGACATTGCCGTCAAAAGCCGCAACAAGAATGAACATCTTCGCGACCTGAGAACGATGTTCGACATAATGCGGGCTCATCAGCTGAAGATGAATCCAACAAAGTCCTTTTTGGGAGTGTCAAGCGGCAAGTTCCTTGGATTTATTGTCACATCAAAAGGGATTCATCTTGACCCAGACAAGGTCAAAGCTATTCAGAGCATGCATCCACTGATTATTATTCATTTTTGCATATTTTGCCACATCCATACCATGCATATCATAAATAAAAATGTGATTTTTAATCTTCTTCTCTCTATTTTTGCAGGTCCATATTTTAATGGAGAAGAGGCCCATAATCCCTTTAATTATCAAGAATTAAAGGAGAATTAATCAAAGCCCAAAAGAGAGCCCAAGGGTTAAGCCCAGGACCTGGAGACATCCACGCGCCAGCTCAGACATTCCAGAAGGTCCACGTGGCTAACAACCTACGAGAAATCCGCAACAGAAATCTCGGCCTCAACGGCCAAGATTCTGCCGCGGAAACGCGGCTCTGGCCGCGGTTCCGCGGCAGTTACAAGGCCGTTGAGCCCGAGATTCTCTCCACCTGTCCGGGTTCTAGAGCCTTCTTCTCTGGCCTATAAATAGACCACCAGGGCCTTCGTAAAAAAATGGGAGGAGAGATTAGAGGATAGAGCTTGTATTTTGTAGGTTTTCTCTAGGATTTTTATTGCTCTGGTTCTTCTTCTTCCTCCTAGAAATTTTTTGAGAGAGAGATTGAGAGAGAGAGAAAGTTTGTGTAAACCAAGGTGTGACAACTTGTGAAGTAAGAATTAATCCAATCTCCTTTCTCTACTTGAGCAATTTCTAGTACTTTACTTGCATTCTTTCATTCAAGCTTTACTTTCCTTGCACTTTTATTCATGAATTGCTTTTCTTTTCTTGTAATGGCTAGTAGCTAACTTCTTCTAACATGACTAGCTGACCACTAACATTGCTAACTTCTAACTCTTGGGTGATTGCTAATTTTTCATCTTGCAATTGTTGAGTCTTTTTCATCCCCAATGGGTTACTTTCATGCTTGGCAATCTCTTGTTGTAATTCCATATGATTCATGTGTGCCTCATTTAGAGCCTTGTCTTTAGAACAAGTGCCTTGATGGAACATGGAGATGGATCACCAAACATATGCTATTCGTTGTACAACTTCATTACTTCAATGCTAACTTGTTGTATTTGCCTTGAATGACTAATGAATGTTGTATCTTCTTCCTTAGCATCCCTTGAGTGTCACTCCTTGAGTCCACCATTGAAATTCTATCTTGAGAGCCGATGAAATCAATGAGGCTACAAGACAAGTCCAAGAAGATCACCCATCAATCAAGTGGGAAAGTAACTAGACCAACACGCAAGACATACATATGCCGATGAATCAACATGAGGCAAGCATCACCATAACAGAGTCTAGTAAGTTAGCAATTTAGAAAGGTAACTAGTCATGGTTTTTCACATCTTAAAGTCTTTTACAAATTTCTCCTTCTTTTAGTTTTCTTTCCAAAGCAAATCTTGTTTTCTAATTCTTTTCATTTTCTTTCCATCATGCACAAATCCACAAATTCTTTTACTTCTTTTTCCATTTCTTTTTCATTCTTTTAAAGCAAAGAAGAACCTTCATTTTCCATCTTCAATACCAAACCGTAACGCTTCCATCGCAAGCTCTCCCTGAGAATCGACTCGTATAGCCTATGCTACTACGGTGATTCGGAAAGAGTACATTATCATCATAAATACATTTCGGAGTAAGTAAGCACTACAAGGTTGACTCTAAACCTTCTCTATTTTGTTGAAAATCTATGCAATTTATACTCCACCATTCTTTCCTTATCAAATTTTTGGCGCCGTTGCCGGGGAGAGCAACGGTTTTGATTCGATTGAAGAACTAAACGAACTTTCTTCTCTGTTGCAGGTTACAGGTGAAGAAACAGGAAAACTTGCATTGCAGTGACATATAAGTGGCTCTGGGCCTCTGCTCTCGAAAGCAGAGACCAGTTGCCCTCTGATTTGCCGCGATTCCACGGCTAAAGCCGCGGATCCGCGGCAAGGAGGAGTGAACTACTCACATATTTTCTGCAGGGTTGCTTGCTCTGCAAAATACAGCTGCTGTAATACTTAAATTCTTGTATGCTTCACCATATTCCTGCTAATAATCAACAGTAAAAAATTTGTTGCAAAGTTAAAAATTGATTAGACGTTTGCATTTCTAGGCACGTGTCTTTTCAATTCATTTACTTTACTGTTGAAGAGTGCTGGAGCAAGGTACGTGCGCATTGCATTTTGATTAGGACTCACTTCTTGGTTGATATTTTATCGCTTTGAGTGAACCTTGTTTGTTTATATCGTACACTTGCACAAAATCGATTTTAAGGGCATACCCAATAAATAAGATAAGGTGGGGATTTCATCACCCCTTCCTTAGCCCAAAAACCACCATCCCAGCACTCACAATCCCAAGCTTTATAATAAAATCTGATAGACGTTGGCCCTAGGGACATCCGGACTCAGTAGGAGATCGGCTGAAGTTGGGAATTAATTTTGATTCATACTCCGATGAAATCAGTGTCTAAGGCTGGGGATAAGAGGTTAAGCCTCGAAGATACCGTGGTTTGGCGTAATTAAGGCCCGTTGCTTACGCACGGATACCTCCCACCGTATTTTGCCCCTACCTGGCTGATTAGCTGTGGTCTGATTCAAGCAACAACCTTCTTCAGTTCATCGAACAGTTAGGAGTCGTCTAGGCCCAGGAACCCTAGGTAGCTTGGATTGATTTTTTCTTTTATTGTTTGTTATTTTCATTTTTCTTTTCGCTGGTGTGATCGGTGCACGTTGTTTGTGACTGTATATGCGAGAGTGGTACCGGGATTCAAATTCTGCAAGACTTGTTAGACTTTCTACACTTGCACATACACAACCACTTGACATTATGGAAAATAACGTTTCGCTTCAAGATAGATTCTACCCGATTCGCACTTCGCTTCCATCATGCATTCTTCTCCCTGAACCCAATGGAAATCACTTTGAGCTGAAACCGCAATTCATCAATACACTTCCCCGATTTCATGGTTTAGAGTCTGAGGACGCGTACTTCTTCATTCGAGAGTTTGAAGAAGTATGCGTAATGATGAGAATTTCCCAATTGACCGAGGATGCTGTTAGGTTAAGGTTCATACCGTTTGCACTGAAGGATTTAGCTAAGAAATGGCTTTACAATCTTCCCGTCAATTCGATATCTTCATGGGATGATTTTGTAAAAGTCTTTCTTAAGAAATTTTATCCCATCCACAAGATAGCCCTCATGAGAAAAACATAATGCAATTCAAGCAGGAATCAAATGAACCCTTCTGGAAGTACCTTGAACGCTTTAAAGACCTTCTAGCCCAATGTCCTCATCACGGCATAGAGAAATGGCGTCAATGCCAAATTATCTATGACGGTCTAGATTACCAAACGAAAACACTCTTTGAATCCATGTGCCAAGGGAATTTTTGAAGAAAGATGAACACCAGGGGTGGGATCTCTTTGAAGCCCTAGCAGAGAAAACCATTCAGTGGGAGTCATGTCCAGATAAACCCACTCCCACTACTTCCAGAACCGAGATGCACTCGATAGAATCCTCCATAGCAGCTGAAGCAAAAATCACACAATTAATGAAGAGGATAGAACTGCTTGAGTCAAGGAAAAATTCTGTTGTCAATCAGGTCAACCCATCACCTATGGTCAAACGGGTTGCACCTACTGTCATGATCTCAACCATGTCTTTGAGGAGTGTCCATTATATCAGTCTCAATCGTATCAGGAGAACACGAATGCAGCTTTTACCAGACCCTATCACAATCCATACTCCAACACATATAGTCCGGGATGGCGAAACCATCCAAATTTTTCGTGGAGTCAGTCTGGTCCTGACCAACATAGGCCACCATTGTCACATCCTTATAATGCTCAGTCTCACCCACCCAGCTTCAATCGAAATTCACCGTATTTTCATCCAAATCAAAGTCCACCACAATCACAATCTTACCAGAACCCACCACACTACCAATCACAATTCCAGTCTCCATACCATCAACATCCACCCCAGAATGATTCAGAAATATCGGAGTTGAAGAAAATGTTAGAAACCTTTGCAAAGAACTATCAACAGGATATGAATAAAGTTCAGGTCCAGATCGGGCAATTGGCTAATTCTGTAAATGAAAGACAAAAAGGAATGTTACCAAGCCAGCCATTGCCAAATCCCAAACATCACTTCCCTTTGCATGAAGTGGAAGACACGGCCCCAGTCAATGCCATGCTATTCATACCCTGAGATCTGGAAAAAAGGTAGATAATAAGGTTTCTGATCAATCACCCATCCAGCATCAAAGCCAACACCTCCAATCCAAATGCAACCAACTTCTGACAACCCATCTTCTAGTTCAGTGCCATCCACTTTAAAAGCCAAGGGTAAAGAAAAGGAAGATGAGCAACCTTATAAGCCTAGTGTACCATTTCCAAATAGGCTTAAGAATCACAAGATAGATGCTCATATGGAGAAAATAAGAGAAATGTTTGATAAGGTCCAAATCAATGTCCCTCTTCTTGATGCAATCCAACAAGTGCCATCATATGCGAAATTCTTAAAGAAATGTGCACCAAGAAGAGGAAAATACAAGTCCCTAAAAAAGTCTCCTAGCATCCAACATCAATGAGTTGCTCACTGGATCAATTCCGGAGAAATACAAGGACCCAGGGAGCCCGACCATCACTTGCATCATAGGAAAGACTACCATCAATAGGACACTTCTTGATTTAGGGGCCAGCATCAATCTCCTACCTTTTCTGTGTACCAACAATTAGGGTTAGGTGATCTCCGCCCTACCTAAATGACAATACAATTGGCTGATCGCTCTGTCAAGAAACCTAAGGGGGAAGTTCACGATGTCCTTGTCAGAGTTGGGGAGTTCATTTACCCTGTGGATTTTGTAATTCTTGAGACACAACCTGTGTCTAACACTAATCATAGGGCTCAAACTCCTGTCATTTTGGGACGACCATTCCTGGCCACAGCAAATGCCATCATCAATTGCCGGAATGGATCAATGAGGATAACCTTTGGTAACATGACTCGTGAAGTGAATGTCTTCCACACACAACCTCGTAAAACAAAAGATCAAACATTCGAGGTCAGCTTTGTTAGAGACAATCTGGAGGAAGAAAGTGAAGATTCAAAAGATGAGTCACAACCTTGTGATTCTCTTGAAATAGGAAATCCTGTTATCCGAGTACCCTTTCAAAAGGGAAAGTTGATTTGGATATTTTCACTTTCAGGGAGCCAACTGTGAACGTATCCCAAGAGGATACAATTCAAGAACCTCCAATTGATATATCATTTGAAGACCTCTTCGCTGACGAAATCATGTTCCTGGATGAGTCAACTCGGGGACGGTTAACTGATTGTATACTTTTGAAGGAAAATGTTGACCTGAGTTTTGAAGAGTTGTATGGAGAGGAGCTGGAATTTCTTGACATTGGAAGTAAAGAAATTCAAAGAGAAAAAAGTGGTGATGAAGAACTCTTTAGGGGACATTGTGGTGAAATACGGATGAATAACAATGAGAAATTGAAGCTGGAGATGCCTAGGGCTAAGAAAGCAATAGAACTCGTTTCCCAACCAAGCTCGCGCAAACAAACACACTGGAACGATGGGAAACGGGCCAGGGGGAAAAGACCAAAAGAACAGCCTAAGCAAGGGATACACTTGTAAATATTTTCTGTAAATAATTTTTTGTACACTTTTCGTAAATAATAAATAATAATAAAAAAAGAAATAAATAATAAATGAGGGACTTTTGTGCTTAAAAGAGTTTCCCCACTTTCAAAATTCAAAATTTAAAATTCCTAGGTCTACATCTCTTCCCTAGGGTCCAACTCATTTTCAAAATTCCAAGTCCCTAGGGTAAATTCACTTTTAACCTTGGGATAAAAGTGGGATTCTCAAATTTTTTCCCTTCTATAAATAGCCTCTCTACCTCACCCCTCCTCCCTCAAACTGAAAAATCATCTCAGATCTGAAAAGTTCCTTCAAGCACCGCCCTCTGAAAATTTTCTGCTTCCCAGAGTCCTCCTTCCTGCCGCGTTCCCGCGACCCTAGCCGCTAATCCGCGGCAGTCCTGAAGCCTCCTGCGTGCCGCCAAATTCTGCACCAGTCGATCTGAAGCGCTTGTAGCCGATCTGGTGCCAGAAACTTCATCAGCCTTTCCTGTACCCTCTGCAGAGATCGAATTTTTGTTTCCCCCCACGAATTCCGGGGGCGGTTCGAATTCCGATCTCTTCTTTTTATTGCTTTGATCTCAATTCATATCATGGCACCTAGCATTTTTTCTGAAAAAGACTTTGGGCGAATATTGTGTGATTCAAATGGATATGGGCACATGTTCTTAGACCGCATTAGGGCTTGGAATTGGTATACCTTAGTGTACGATACTGCTGAGAATGACGCATTTTATTGTCCCGAATTGGTGACAATGTTTTACACTCACATCGACCATGCATCTGTTGACACGCAAACATACCAATTTACCGTACACATGCCCATGGGCGACTGGATCATCACTATTCCTCTTCTTGAGGAACACACAAATGTCCCGACTATCACACAACACAGCGACCCTCTTCCACTGATTGAGTACATGACTGTTATGGGGGTTCGTTGTACAGAGCAGGATCGGGGGCTAAAGGCTAGCACCACGTTTAGAAATGTGCATTGCGTTGGACGCTGGATCCAACGCAACATCTTAGGGCTAGACCACACCACAACCTTTAACAGACCTGTGTTGCAAATAATACATGATTTGATGACTCGGCAACACACTGTCTGTTTAAATAAGACCATCTTCCATGCGATCATAGCCAATTCCTCCCGCACTAGGGGTGCCAAACACTCCCATCCCATCTTGATTACACGTCTGTGTAGGACTTTCCTACCAGACGATGTTTTTGATTCCTTTGACCGAGTGTTTGTCACACCAGAGAGACCTACCAGTTCATATAACAGTTGTTTGCACGCGGTTTGGACTCCCAGTGTCCAACCCGAAGATATACCGGTAGAGTTCTCTTCTGAGGAAAGTTTTGAGGAAGAAGATGAGCCTGAGTTTTGGCGGCAGGATCCCCCAAATGATTCACGTGCCTTCATGTCCACCATCTAGAAGGGCATGAAGAAGATTTTCAATGGACAAGTGAGACTTAGGAAGAAGGTAGAGGAGCAATCCTCTAGATTGGATAATATCGAGGGTGCGCTGAGACGATCACAGTCGGCTGGACCTAGCACCACCGCTGGTCCAAAACGACGGAGGGAGTGATTTCATACCTTTTACCTATTTCATGCATCTTTTTATCTTGCATACATTGAGGACAATGCATGAGATAGATATGGGGGGATAGATTCTAACTTAGGATTTTTATTTTCTTTTTAGGTTTTTTATTTTTATTTCTAGGATTTTCATTTTCTTTTTAGGTTTTTAGATTTTACCTTTTTATTTTTATTTCTAGGATTTTCATTTTCTTTTTAGGTTTTTAGATTTTACCTTTCTTTGTAGATTTTTTATTTTCTTTTAGATTTTACTTTTTCTTTTAGAAAAAAAATTAAAAAAAAAGGAATTTTTGATCCATGTTAAAGAATCAAAACTTGACTTTAGGGATTAAGGAAGCTCTTAACTATGATTTCTAATTATAAGTCGAAAAGAGGAGTTTTGTTGGATTTTTAGGTTAAGTAATAAAGGATAAAAAAGATTACTAGATTTTAATTCTTTCTTTAGGATATATACATTAAACATATTGAAGGATTAATCAAAGACTTTGTGACTTTATTTACACATATATATATAATAAATAAATAAATAAAAAGAGAAGGAAAAAAATGTGTATATAAATAAATAATAAATACTTAGCCACTAATTAAGCTGGTTAGTCGTGCCTCAAGAAGCATTGCCAATCACGCCTAAAGGTGGTTAAGTCCTTAAATTCCTTCGTGGCCTAGTTTACTAGAGTCCTCGAACCCTAGGGATGTTTTCTCATCTGGTGCCCTAAGACCGTCTGGTTTGGGAGTCATCGGTAAGAGGCTCGTTACAAGGGTAAATTAGAAAGCCTAAGGATGCTAAGGAAATGTAAATAAATAAATATTGTATATATAAATAAATATAAAAAAATGTGTTATATATATTAGTAAATAAATGAACTTAGTCTAAGAAAGATCCTTCATATTTATAGATGTATATATCCTAGGATTGATGCAAAATCCGATTTTTGATCTTTTCCCTAAAAACTTAACCTAAATTGAAAACAAAACTCTAAATAGACACTTATAAGAGGAATGACTAGTTTAGGGTAACCTGAAACCTATAACTCAAGTTAGAATCTTTAAAACATGGATCAAAAATTTCACTAACACTTTTCCTTTTTCTTTATGGATTTTGTGGGTGCAATCCGCTGAAAACTCTCAGGAGACAACACTCCTCCTCTAGGGTAACCTAGAGGTTTAACGGCTTGTTGCACGTGCTCAGTGCAATCGTGTCACCTACGAAAGTGGTGTAATAATCTAGTTAGGTTTTTTTCTTTTTCTTTCTTTTTTGCTCGGGGACGAGCAAAAGCTAGGTATGGGGGTGTGATTATTATTCATTTTTGCATATTTTGCCACATCCATACCATGCATATCATAAATAAAAATGTGATTTTTAATCTTCTTCTCTCTATTTTTGCAGGTCCATATTTTAATGGAGAAGAGGCCCATAATCCCTTTAATTATCAAGAATTAAAGGAGAATTAATCAAAGCCCAAAAGAGAGCCCAAGGGTTGAGCCCAGGACCTGGAGACATCCACGCGCCAGCTCAGACATTCCAGAAGGTCCACGTGGCTAACAACCTACGAGAAATCCGCAACAGAAATCTCGGCCTCAACGGCCAAGATTCTGCCGCGGAAACGCGGCTATGGCCGCGGTTCCGCGGCAGTTACAAGGCCGTTGAGCCCGAGATTCTCTCCACCTGTCCGGGTTCTAGAGCCTTCTTCTCTGGCCTATAAATAGACCACCAGGGCCTTCGCAAAAAAAGGGAGGAGAGATTAGAGGATAGAGCTTGTATTTTGTAGGTTTTCTCTAGGATTTTTATTGCTCTAGTTCTTCTTCTTCCTCCTAGAAATTTTGTGAGAGAGAGATTGAGAGAGAGAGAAAGCTTGTGTAAACCAAGGTGTGACAACTTGTGAAGCAAGGATTAATCCAATCTCCTTTCTCTACTTGAGCAATTTCTAGTACTTTACTTGCATTCTTTCATTCAAGCTTTACTTTCCTTGCACTTTTATTCATGAATTGCTTTTCTTTTCTTATAATGGCTAGTAGCTAACTTCTTCTAACATGACTAGCTGACCACTAACATTGCTAACTTCTAACTCTTGGGTGATTGCTAATTTTTTATCTTGCAATTGTTGAGTCTTTTTCATCCCCGATGGGTTACTTTCATGCTTGGCAATCTCTTGTTGTAATTCCATATGATTCATGTGTGCCTCATTTAGAGCCTTGTCTTTAGAACAAGTGCCTTGATGGAACATGGAGATGGATCACCAAACATATGCTATTCGTTGTACAACTTCATTACTTCAATGCTAACTTGTTGTATTTGCCTTGAATGACTAATGAATGTTGTATCTTCTTCCTTAGAATCCCTTGAGTGTCACTCCTTGAGTCCACCATTGAAATTCTATCTTGAGAGCCGATGAAATCAATGAGGCTACAAGACAAGTCCAAGAAGATCACCCATCAATCAAGTGGGAAAGTAACTAGACCAACACGCAAGACATACATATGCCGATGAATCAACATGAGGCAAGCATCACCATAACAGAGTCTAGTAAGTTAGCAATTTAGAAAGGTAGCTAGTCATGGTTTTTCACATCTTAAAGTCTTTTACAAAGTTCTCCTTCTTTTAGTTTTCTTTCCAAAGCAAATCTTGTTTTCTAATTCTTTTCTTTTTCTTTCCATCATGCACAAATCCACAAATTCTTTTACTTCTTTTTCCATTTCTTTTTCATTCTTTTAAAGCAAAGAAGAACCTTCGTTTTCCATCTTCAATACCAAACCGTAACGCTTCCATCGCAAGCTCTCCCTGAGAATCGACTCGTATAGCCTATGCTACTACGGTGATTCGGAAAGAGTACATTAATCATCATAAATACATTTCGGAGTAAGTAAGCACTACAAGGTTGACTCTAAACCTTCTCTATTTTGTTGAAAATCTGTGCAATTTATACTCCACCATTCTTTCCTTATCATCCACTAAGGAACCTCAAGGAGCTTAGAGGCCTGCAAGGCAGGCTGGCTTATATTAGGAGATTCATCGCAAATCTCTCAGGCCGCTGTCAGCCGTTCACCCGACTCATGAAAAAGGGTGCTTCCTTCGTATGGGATCAAGCTTGCCAGGAAGCTTATGAAGACATCAAGAGGTACCTCACAAAACCTCCATTCTTAGTGGCCCCTACATCAGGAAAACCGTTCTTGCTTTATGTAAAAGCTCTGGACTACTCCCTCGATGCCCTCCTCGCTCAAAAGGACGACAATGGCCACGAGCAGGCCATTTATTATCTAAGCAGAACTCTCATAGGAGCGGAATCTCGCTACAACCCTATCGAGAAAGAGTGTTTAGCTCTCGTCTTCGCCATTCAGAAGACACGACATTATTTGGTCGGTCAGACCATACATGTCATCTCCAGAGTAAACCCATTGCGTCTTCTTATGACGAAGCCAGGATCATTGAATTCAAGATTGGCTAAGTGGGCACTTTTATTGTCTCAATACGACATGATCTTCACGCCTCAGAAGGCGGTTAAAGGCCAGGCCCTTGCAGAGTTCTTAGCTGCTCATCCAGTTCCGGAGCATTCAAAACTTCACGAAGATATCCCTGATGAAGTCTTCGAGTCTTATGCAACCTCAGAAGAGGAAGTGTGGCAGATGTTCTTTGATGGGGCATCGCGAATGGGCCCTAAAGGCAAGATTATTGCCGGAGTGGGGGTTGTGTTTATCTCCCCACAGAATCATGTCTTGCCCAGAGCATTTTCTCTGACAGAATCGTGCTCCAACAATGTAGCGAAATACAATGCTCTGCTCATTGGTCTTCAGCTCGCTCATGGAATGGGGGTACGCTACCTCGAAGCTTATGGCGATTCAAAACTAATCATCAATCAGGTTAAAGGCGAATACGAAGTCTGCCATGAGGATTTGGTGCCTTATTACCATACAGCCATCGAATTGGCTAACCTATTTGAAGGTTTCTACATCGGGCATGTATCTCGATCTCAGAATACCAAGGCGGACGCTCTTGCTGCATTAGCAACCACACTAGCCTTGCCAGCTGATTGTAACTCAATATTGCATATTTTACCTCATAATTCCCATGCATTTAATAAATAAATATATGATTTTTACTCATCCTCTCTATATATTTGCAGGTACACACTCTAATGGAGAGAAAGCCAATAATCACTTTAATTAGCAATAATTAAATGTGATTAATTCCAAGATTAAGATAAAGCCCAAATCTAATCCAAGATCCAGAGAGATCCGCGCAACAAACGAAGAATCCAGAAGGTCCAAGTGGCTGAACAAACTCGTAACAACTAACAACAGAAAGTGGTTAGCCAACGGCCGCCGTTTTGCCGCGCCTTGCCGCCAGAACGCGGCAGTATCAGGGCCGTTGGATCGCGGATTTTGCGCCAACAGAATATCTTCTAGATCCTTCACCTGGGGCTATAAATATGTGACCTTGGACCTGCGAGCTGAGACTGAACAGAGAAGAGAGGAAAAATCATTAGTTGTTGTAATTTTGTTTAGTTTTTCTCTAGGTTTAGTTCTTTAGATCCCTCTTCTTCTTCCCTAGAATTCATTGTAAAAGAGAGAGATTGTGAGAGAGAGAGCTTGTGTAATCAAGGGTGACAACTTGAAGCAACAAGGATTGATCCATTCTCCTTCCTCTACTTGAGCTTGGTTCTAATTTACTTGCTTTCTTTATGTGCTTTCTTTATTGCTTTCTTTAATTCCTTGCAATTTACTTCATGCTTTGTTTTACTTCTCTAATGGCTTTTAGCTAATTCTTCTCCATGTACTAGCTAACCACTAGCCTTGCCATCTTCACTAACTCATGGGTGATTGCTTTAGTTCATCTTGCAAGTTGGATGGTCTTCTCTTCTCCGATGGGTTTAAACCACCCATTCTGCAAATGAGAAAGTAATTAGATCAACACGCGAGACGAATCCACGCCGATGGAGTGACAACATGAGGCAAGCGTTCACTATCACGGAGTTTAGTAAGTATTGGTAAGGTAGTAAGGTAAGCTAGTCATGGTTCGCTTCTTCTTTAAGTTTCCTTTTCTTTTCTTGTGAATACCAAATCTCACTCTTGTTTTCTTTTCCGACTTTTCCACCATGAACATATCCATCCTTTCTTTAGTTTCTTTTTCATTTGATTCACTATTTTTATTAGCATAGAAGAATTCTCGTTTACATTTCTTCACTACGATTCGTAACGCTTCCATCGCTAGCTCTCCCTGAGAATCGACTCGGTATAGCCTTATGCTATAGCGGAGATAGGAAAGGATACATCGAACACATTTACATACACCTTTCTCATCTAACCAAATTTTTGGCGCCGTTGCCGGGAGAGCAACGGATTTTCTTTAAAGTGAAGAACTAAACGAATCTTCTTCTCTGTTGCAGGTTACAGGAGAAGAAAACAGGAAAATTTGCATTGCAGTATACATATAAGTGGACCTGGGCCTCTGCTCTCGAAAGCAGAGACCAGGATCCCTCAGTTTTGCCGTGGAATCCAGGTTTTTCGCCGCGGATCTGCGGCAGAACTGAGATCACTACTTACAAATTTTCTGCAGGGGCTCTGATTCTGCAAAATACATCAGCTGCTATACTTGAAATCCTGTATTTTTCACCTATTACCTGCTAATTTAATCAACAGTAAAAAATTGGTTGAAATTGTTAAAAAAATTGTTTAGACATTTGCATTCTAGGCACGTGTCTTCAATTCTTTACTTTTACTGTTGAAGAGTGCTGGAGGCAAGGTACATTTCGCATTGCATATAGACTAGGAATCATCTCTTGCTTGATTTTCATGCTTTGAGTGAATCCTTGTTATATTTCTTGTACACTTGCACAATTCAATTTAAGGGCATAACCGATAAATAAGATAGGTAGGGAGTTCATTACCCTTTCCTTAGCCCGAAAACCACAATCCAAGCACTCACTAACCAAGCCTAATTTAATAAAAAAATAGACGTTGGCCCTAGGGACATCTCGAACTCATTTAGGAGATTATCCTAAGGGGGAAAAGTGTTGGAATTTAACTCTTGCAAAATCAGTGTCTAGGAAAGGGGTTGAGGGCCGAAAGTCCGAAGGTTGCTGGTACTTTAATTAAGGAACGTCTTCGGACGGAAAACCTCCACCAACCTTACCCTTCCCTGGCTGATTAGCTTGTGTTAGAGTCTGCACTGAACCTCCCGTGGACAGTCTATCAGTTAGGAGTCGTCTAGGTCCTAAGTCTACCCTAACTTAGGTTAGAATTTTTCTTTCTTTTGTTGTTTTGTTGTTTGTTTGTATTTGATTGTGTGATATGGCTTACAATTACAATTCTTTCCATCCTAATAATAATCCATATTTCACACCCAACTCCATATGATTCGGATAATTCCAACCCGGCGTTTTCTAATATGCACCAACAAATACACCGGGTTGGCCTTATCGAATCAATACAACCCATACCACATTCTAATAACTATAATTTCCAAAATAATTTCAACTCGTCACAGAGTAATTGGGGATTCAAGTCCCCGAGTTTAATTATCAACCTCCTTGTCCCCCATGTCCACCTTGTCCATCATATCCCCTTGTCCACAATATTCATTCCCCGATTTCGCTTCTTATATTCCTTTTTCTACACCTCCCATTGAAGAAAAATCTGAGTTACAAAGGAGTATAGAAGCTAATCTAAGAGGCCGAGCAACAAATTCAGAAAATGAGGGCCTCTCCAATCCACAACATTTTCAGATTCATACTCAGTTCCACCAGTCCAAAATAGAAGACCATCAATTTTGGAAATGAGTATGCGTGAGTCCAAACAAAAATCACAAAATCTGAGGACTCACAATTTCACCACCATTTCCAAAACAACACTGCATCTCTTCAACAAAACGATGAACTAATGACTTATAAAAGATGCTTGAATTCATGACTCAGGCTCAAAATGCTCGTAACCATGACATAGATTTGATGATCCAAACTCTTCATTCTCATCCTATTTCTAATGTCACTAACCATTCTGTCCAAGCCAAAGAGTCATGTTGTTTTGAAATCAAGATCAATTTTAGCACACCCATCTGAACTTGTCCAAACATCAATCCCATTGACATTTTGGCAGTTTCCTTTACTGAAATTGAACTTGAACATGAATATGATCCTGAACTTCCACTTGATGATTCAATTCTAATTCCTGATTCAATTACGACTCCAGTGTCTTCACCTGATTTCACCCCTTTTTCCCGAGTCATTATTGGATCCTGTTACCAATCCATTGTGAAATTGAATCACCAACATTTATGATGATCATATTGAACTTGACCAATTTCATACTTTTGAAAGTCCATTTGATAAAGGTAGGTTCTCAATTTTGTGAATTGAACTCAATGTGGAATATGACTTTGACCCTCAAGTTTGTGATTTAGTTCAAATACCTGAATCATTATTGACTCCTATATTGTTACCCAATTTGAGTAACATTTTAGAGTCAGTTTTGATTCCCAACCCTCCTGAACTTGAATCACTAATCTTAGATAGTCACATTCCATCATGGAGAAATGAATGTGGAACTGAGCTTCATCTTCTTGATTTGGACCCACTTCTTGAACGATCTCGACTCCGAACCTCTACTTGACTTGAGTCTTTTTCCTGAGTCGATATTAGTTCCTGTGCTTCCTGAGTCCAAATCAATCATTCCATTCTGGGACAAGGGTGTTGATAAATTTGACTCCGACATTATTTTGAAAATTTAGAAATTAGATGGGGTAAAATTTCCTAATAAAAATTATAAATGCATACATCTTTTTAGTGGGTTGTATCATGGAGATTTCTGGTGGGTTCCTCCGGACTCCACGCAATAATGATTGGGCCGCCTTTCGTGGACCAATCAGACCGCCACCGGAACCACCACCTTGAGGTAATTTTTCCTTCCCTCTCTATTGTTTCATGCATACATATATCACGATGCATTGAGACAATGCATGAAATAAGTGTGGGGGAGGGTTTACTAACATAGAGTTTTTAGATTTCTTTTCTTTTACACTTCTTTTAGAAATAAAAAAAAAA
>JAVJIF010008017.1:0-93547 GCA_038442645.1 Agave tequilana | reverse complement strand
CCCCCCCCCCCCCCCCCCAAAGGATATTTAGATTTGCTAAAATAGAGGAAAACACCTCAGAAAATACCTCTATTTTCGGCATTTCTTTGGGTTTGGACGCTTTCTAAAATAAACAAAATACACAGAAATAATGCAATAAAATATGTGGTGCCTCAAGGATCAGAAAATAGGAAACCTAAAGTTAATGGAGGCGAAGTAGGAGATCTTATGGATGATCTGAATTTGGCTAAATAAGCTCTAATTGAAATATCCACCTGTGAGGCAACAACTGTGCTCATGAGGACAAAAATATGTTGAACTTGACTCAAAATGAAGTTGAGTTGAATCTGAAATTTGGATTTACTATTTGAGGTTTACTTGTGCAGTTGTTGGAATTTGGATGAATGTGATTTAAAACTCAGGGTTTAGTTAGGTTGCAATAAATGTTTTTAAGATATTTTTTTGGTTCTCTGAGTTTGTGAGAGTTCCATGTGGGGGCTTTGAGATATTTAGGTAAAAAAAAAGAGCAAAACTGACATTTCCATGACAACCTCTTGACAAGAATGCCTTTGAATAAGGTACTATATAAGTAGCAGTGCTTCTCCATCAACTGGCATTCCTACTTCACTGTGTACAGCCTTAGTAACTTTAAACTATTTTTGCCCCATAGAAGCTAACTCGAGTGCCATAGATTTCCTTAGGACACAAGATGGCTAAAACCTAGTTTCAGCACTTAACAAAGGAGATGGTAGAGATATATTTGATCTTTAGATCACCACAGAGCGGTGGAACCCAAGAATCCAGGAAAAGAAAACAACAGAAATAGAGAACAGAGTTTTAAATGCGAAAGGTGATGCTAAGGTGACAAGCTCCTCTATCGTCTGAATGCCAAAAGGCGACAAATATTATAATAACTTGTGTATATATGTGTATAAATAAACATACAAGAATTTGTGTCAACAATAAAAATATAGAGTATATACAATAACAAAAAATAAAGCACGAAGTCATGAACACTAATAATTATATACATATGCATGACATAAGTAATAAATCACAATCAAAATCACAAAAAGGTTATCTAGAAAGTAGAACAACAAAAAAATTACAGTTTTACACTAAAAAAAGAACTTATTTATGCCTACTCGTACCAAAGAACAACATAACTCAAGCAGTCCAATTGGAATTTTTTCACTTCATCAATCTGTTAAAAGTTTCATTTTCAGTATTTCAAAACAAAAAGTAACATTGATGGTGCAGATTTTCGCAAAACATTTAGTTTTTACACAAAAAAGAAGTATTTATACCTATCACAGTAAAAAAAAGGAAAAAAAAACATATTACAGTGAGAAAAGAATTCAAAATCTGTTATGCATTACTTTACAGAATTACTTTTTCTGAATTGAACTATGGTGCAAAATTACTTTAAGTTTACAATGAAATTACTTTACAAAAAAGATTTCAACTATGATGCAGAATTAATTTACAAGTTTCAGTGATAAAAAACACAATTTTGTCTGACATTTTCTGAAAATTAAAAATGTAGGTAAAAATCTAAGAAAAAGTCCTCAGGATTTGGTGGATGGCAGAGGAGCAAACAAAAAAAGACCAAAAAATATACAAAACATACCTTTTTCTGGCAGTCGACCACTCTGACCTCGTCACCGGCGGTGTGCCCAGTGAGTGCCTTAGACGAGGAGAGGAGGAGAGGGGAGAGGGGAGAAGAGGAGGGAGGGAAATGAAAAAAAAAAATTATATTTTTTTGTTTGGGGTTGACAACTCCGGACAAGCGAAAATTTTGAAAAAATAATTTCGCTTGTCTGGGAAAATGCCGAAATTAGGTTCATGTGGGGTTGGCAACCGAGGACAAGCAGAAATTTAAAAAGAAATAGTAATTTTCGCTTGTTCAAGGTTGGCAACTCTGGACAAGACAATAAATAGGCAGAAAAAATTGGTTCATCCTGGGTTGCCAAAAAAAACGACTTCAATGTGCGCAGGGGTCACGCTGGCCGGGCGAACCGCCTCGCTGCCGACGCGGCATATTAGAAGTCGATATTTGGAACAAGTTTGGGAGGAGGTTGATTTTTGAAATTATTTATTAAATAAAAAAAAATACTCTTCTTTTTCTGATATTTTGCTTACCCTTTGGGGTATAGTTACATCACATAAATAAAGAAATGGAGGGCTGAATAGCAAAACCAAATCAAAACTCAGCGAGCGCCTGAGTGCCTCGCCTTGATGTGCCTCAGGCGCTCGCCTAGGCACTTGCCTGAGTAAGCCCACTCGCCAGGCGATGAACCACCAAAAACACCTCCCCTGAGAGCCTGAGGTGCCAAGGCGAGACGCCTTTAAAACACTGAGAGAGAACAAAGTATAATACAAATTACACTACACTGATCTACTCTACATATTGAACTACAACTGTGACGTAGTAAAAGATTTGTAGCTAAAACTATATTTTTGCCAAGCATGCAAACGAATTAATAAGAATACTTAGGTCTACATGACAGACCTTATGTTCTTTAGGCTGCATTTGACAAGTGGAGTTATGGAGTGGGGTTATGCAGTGTTTGTCGAGTGAAACTAGAAGGATTTAGGTCCTAAATCCTTGTAAATCATTTTGGAGAGTTGCTATTCCAACCTTGTGCTGGGGAATTGACACAAAATCTCCCTTCCCTTTTACTGTTCACAACTTACTATAAAAAAACTCCCAACTCCAAACCTTCCAAACAACAAACAAAAAAAAAAAAAAGCCAAATTCTCATCTCGTTCCTAATTCTTTGTTCTTCAAGACACTAATTATCACTCCTAACTCCACTTGCCAAACGCAGCTTTAGGAAGGAGCTATGGATTAAGATTTTTTTGTTGTTTGGAAGGTTTTGAGTTGGGAGGAGTTATTAATAGTAAGTTTTGTGAACAGTAGAGACATGGGGAGGTTTTGTGGTAATTCCAAGGCTGTAATTAGCAACTCTCCAAAATGAGAGAGATTTCCCTGGTTTCTAGAAAATTCGAAGAATGTATAATTCCAACTAGTGTTTGGCTGGAGTTAGAAGGATTTGGGGCCCTAAATCCTTCTAACTTCACTTGGCAAACTCAGACTCAAGAGTCGTTTGGCATGTTGATTTTTTTGAGGATTTACTTTCTTACTTGAAAATGAGTGCTCTTGCACCATTCTAGGCTTCCCCATTGATGAGAGAGTCTCTCTACATATTCTCAGTTTTTCTTCCATCTAACTTTTATCTTGAATTCTCTAATTGTATCCTAATCCTATTTATAGTCGTGCGTGGTTTTCCTATCAAACCTTGACAAGTTGTGAATGAATAGGGTGGTGTTACCTATAGGAGTGGAATGGAAAATGTGGTAGTGCTTGTTCAAAATTTCAAATAAGATACCAAGATTCATAAATTTATATGGCTAGATTTTGATGGTGTCTGCAATAAATGAGGGAGGTGAGGTTAAATGGAGAGGATGGGATTGGAATTCTGCGTGCATGGTGGATGGTGTAGTTGTTTGAATTCATGGAACCCTATGTTTGAGTGCTTTGACATGCAGCATTCAAGGCAATTATAGTAAAGAGATTAGTGTAAGAGAATGGAGAAGTAAGCTTACTTAGCAAGATAAATGGATTTTGTATATATAAGATACGAGGATGTTTCTGAAGAAAATAAAGTGTGCCTGTGAGATGAGTGGACAGAATACTGTTAGTATTTGGAGTGCCTCATATTCATTGGAGAAGAATTCATATTCAGGTGGAGGTGTTACAAGCTTCACAATCGAGCATGAACATATACATGCATTGTGCATAAAATTAGCCGACTGATAGGTCTTATTAATCGATTAGGCCTTGGGCTAGTCGACTGATACTCTGGTATAGTCGACTAGGCCCTGCAAACAGAGAGTTGGATTCTCAGAATGCATTACAGTAGTCGACTAGATTATGGGTGTAGTTGACTAATACTAGGTATTAGTCAACTAATGATTTGCCTTAGTCGACTAATACAGGTTCTGGCAGTTTTCTAATACGGTTCTGTTTCCTGTTTGATTTGGATCCTGGTTTTTTATTTCTCTGAGGTGATGCTGGTTTGGTTATTGGAGTTTGTGTTGGACTAGATCATCCTAGGTGCCTATATAAACCCCTTGGGGTGAACTTTTAAAGGTATGTCAAGAATTCAAAAGAAATTCTGTTTTCCACCATTGAGAGTTGTGAGAGAGATCTCCTTGTAACTCTTATTTTTTCTTCTCTATTTTTAATAAAGATTTCTCCCTTCCTCCCCGTGGATGTAGGCACATTACAAAACCACATTAAATCTTGTGTTCTTTGTTGTGTGGTGATTTAGTCTTCAATTGCTTGCCAGTGGTAGATCTTCTACGCTTCCGCTTCCGCCTGCCGAGTCTTTAGCTTGGTGTTTCTTTATTGTTTGATTGGTGATAAATCAACAATTGGTATCAGAGTGATAGCTAGCAAGACGACTATGACAACTAAGTTCGAGGTGGAGAAATTCGACAGGAAGTCCAACTTTCTGCTGTGGAATATGCTTGTAATATCGTTGCTCTTGAAGAAGGGTACACACAAAGCCCTACTTGGTATTGAGAAGAAGCCATCGAAGATGGATGATGATGAGAAGAACATCGACTTCCGCCAAAGGCAACGATCATACTATGCCTATAAGATGAGGTCCTCTACAACGTGATAAACGAGGAGACAACTGCTGGTCGTTGGTGTAGGCTGGAGAGCCCCTACATGACAAAGAGTTGTTGAACAAGCTCTTCATGAAGAAGCAGTTATACATCTTTCGAATGAAGAAAGCTACGCCTATTCTACAACATCTCAATAGTTTTAATAGAATTTTAAGCGACTTGCTAGTTCTAGAGGTTAAATTAGAAGAAAAAGATAAAGCTCTTCTATTACCCTCTTCTCTTTCATCAAATTATGATCACTTTTCGACCACCATCATGTATGGTAAGGAGACCTTAGAGTTAGAAGATGTTAGGCAGATACTCCAGAACACACGATCTGATGAAGAAGACAGATTCTATGAAGGAGGCCTCAGTATTATTTATCAAGGGCCAGAGGGGAAGATCAAAGAGTAGGGGACGCAGAAGGGATTCAGAAGCTTCTAGCAGTTTCTCTTGCTATTTTTGCAAGAAACCAGAGCACTTCAAGAGGATAGAGCCTCTATCATAAGGCTTGTAAGTACTGAACCACTCTCTTTTTGGGCACATGTGGTATGTGCACCCCGAGTCAAGTAACCAAGTATCTGAGTATATATCTTTTTCTGACTCAGCTATAAGACATCACATGAATCCTCATTGCTTCTTCGACAACCCCGACTTGATCTGACTTTCCACTGGTAGTATTACCATCAGAATCTTTGCCGCCTTTTCTCTTTAGCATCTCTTGTATTTCATACAATTTTTCTTAAAGTGCTCTGGTTTCTTGCAAAAATAGCAAGAGAAACTGTTAGAAGCTTCTGAATCTCTTTTGGGTCCCCTACTATTTGATCTTCCCCTCTGGCCCTTGATAAATAATACTGAGGCCTCCTCCATAGAATCTGTCTTCTTCATCAGATCGTTGCTCTGGAGCATCTGCCTGACATCTTCTAACTCTAAGGTCTCCTTATCATACATGATGGTGGTCGTCAAGTGATCATAATTTGATGGAAGAGAAGAGAGTAATAGAAGAGCTTTATCTTCTT
The DNA here is from genome assembly GCA_038442645.1 of Agave tequilana. Taxonomy (NCBI): domain Eukaryota; kingdom Viridiplantae; phylum Streptophyta; class Magnoliopsida; order Asparagales; family Asparagaceae; genus Agave; species Agave tequilana. The sequence continues at coordinate 87,872 of JAVJIF010008017.1, read as the reverse complement.
CTTCTAATTTAACTTCTAAAACTAGCAAGTCGCTTAGCTGAGTTAGAAAAAGATATACACTCAGATGCTTGGTTACTTGACCGGGGTGCACATACCACATGTGCCCAAAATGAGAGTGGTTTAGTACTTACAAGCCTTATGATGTCTGTCCTAATGGGAAAGTTGTGTGTAAAACTGTTGGCATCAGCAACATCCGTATGAGAATGTTTGATGGACATATTCGAACCCTCACGAATGTTCGACATGTCCGGATTTAAAGAAAAATCTTCTCTCGTTGGAAGCTTTGGAAGCTATGAAGATGAGGAGGAATCAAAATTACTAAAGGCTTCATGACGATTCTCAAAGGAGAACGGACAACAACTTGTACAAGTTGACAGGAAGTATTATTTCAGCAACAAGAGAATAAGGATACTACAAGACTTTGGTACATGGTTTTGGACATATGAACGAGCAGGTCTTCAAGTCTTACACAAAAGGAGTACTCTACCAGGTATCAAATATTGCAAACTTTATCTTTGTAAATTTTGCATTATGGGTAGGCAACATAGAGTAGCTTTCTCTACATCATATCATAAGATAAAAAGCTTACTAGATCTCATACACACGGATGTGTGGGGCCCTTCGCCAGTAGCATCTATTGAAGGTGCTGCTATGTTACTTTCATAGAGATTTTTCAGGAAAAGTTTGGGTATAGTTCTTGAAGCAGAAATTGAAAGTATTTTAAAAGTTCAAGGAGTGAAAAACTTTGGTGGAAAATCAGACAGAGTGGAAGGTGAAAGTTTTGAGGTCCGATAATAGAGGCGAGCACATCTCCAAAGAATTTAAAGACTACTTAGCAAATAAGGGTATCAAATACCAACTAAGTATTCTAGGACGACTAGAGTAAAACAGAGTAGCAGAGCGCATGATCAAACACTTACAAAGCGTGCCTGCAGTATTAGATTACAGGCTGATATGTCAGATGGATTTTGGGCAGAGGAGGTGAATCGTATAAGTTATGAAGTAAACGTGCCACCATTAACAGGTATCGATCTTTAGATTTCAGGGATATATGGCAAGGAGAGTCTATTGACTATTCAACTTATGGATTTTCGGTTGCCCAACGTATTGTTAGGTTGATAGTCAGAAAAAGAACAAAATGAGTTCAATCTAAGAAGTGTATCTTCTTCGGGTTCACCAAGGAGTCAATCACCAAGGAGCACCTTTATCAGTAGAGATGTGGTCTTTGATGAAGAATCAATGTTGTAAAAAAAGTCAGAGACAGAGGATAAAACGCAAGGTGGAGCTTCAGACAATTCGGCAGACACTCAGAAAAAGGAAGTTGAGTTCTCAGAGAGCTCTAAAAGGCCTAAAGGGTCAAAAGAGAACTCTCAGATTGAGATGGAGACGAACATGAGGCTACTTGAGAGTAACCTAGGCTGTTGAGGTAGTCAGCCAGAGTTACGGTGCCACCAAAAGGTTTGACTGGACAATGATCATGTGTCTTTCGCATTAGTAACAGAAACAAGAGATCTTGACAGTTACAGGGAAGCGATCGAAACAGATGACCACGGCAAGTGGATTACAACAATGGAACAAGAGATGGAGTATTTGAATATAAATCAAACATGGGCATGAGTCGATCTTCTAAAGGACTCCAAGGCAATAGGTTGCAGATGAGTCTATCGCAAGAAGAACAATGAGCTGTACAAGGAAAAGTTAGTTGCCAAGGGATATGCTCAGAAGGAGGATATTGATTACAATGAGATCTTTTCTCCTGTAGTCAAGCATACATATATTCGGATGTTATTAGCGATAGTTGCTCAGTTTGATCTAGAGTTAGAGCAGATGGATATTAAAAAAATATTTCTGCACGGTGAGCTGGAGGAGAAGATATAGATGAAATAATCTGAAGATTATATTCAGAAAGGTAAAGAAAATAAGATGTGTCTTTTAATTAAGTCCCTCTATGGACTTAAACAATCTTCTAGGCAGTGGTACAAACGGTTTGACTCTTTCATGATCAAGATTAGATACAACCGATGTGAGTATGATAGTTGTGTCTTTTTAAGCAGAGTGATGATCCAACATATTTGCTGTTATATGTGGATAATATGCTGATTGCTGCAAAAAATATGACACAATTTCAGAAGAAAAAGCTCAGCTCAAAAAGAAATTTAACATGAAAGATTTGAGAGAAGTCAAGAAGATTTTAGGTATTGAGATCACTCGAGACAAAGGCAAGTAGACTTTGGCTATCCTAGGAGAACTATGTTCTCAAGGTGTTGGAGATAGTCAACATGACAGAAGTAAGACCGGTCACCACTTCTCTGGCAGACACTTCAAATTATCCTTCAAGCAGTGTCCATAATCACCAGAAGAGGAGAAGGAGATGTCCGAGTATCATATGCTAGTGCGGTGGGACCACTCATGTATGCTATAGTTTGCACTAGGCCTGACTTAGCCTATGCAGTTAGTACAGTAAGCCGGTTCATATTAAATTTAGGAAAGCAACATTAGGAAGCAGTGAATTAGGTGTTATGATATCTGCGAGGGGATGCGAGACAAGGCTTGGTGTTTCAGAGATTGAAAACGGGAAAGCTTAGGTTACTACAAGGCTATGTTGTTGCAGATTATACATGAGATCTTGATCAACGAAGATCTATGACAGGCTATGTGTTCACAGTAGCTGAGTGCGTCATAAGTTGGAAGGCAGAGTTGCAAGATACAATTGCTCTTTTAACGATAGAGGCGAAGTACATGGCTATAGTTGAGGCATCGAAGGAAGCTTTGTGGTTGAAAGGATTGGTTGAGACTTTTAGTATCATACATGATTCGGTTCAGATTCATTGCGACAGCCAGAGTGCGATTCATCTCGCTAAGGATCATAGATATCACAACGCGGCGAAGCACATTGATGTGTGGTATCACAAGATATGTGAGTGGGTCATGGGTGATAAGGTGATCGATTTGGTAAAGATCAGCACGAAGAAGAATCCAGCGGATATGATGACGAAAATTATCCCGTGGAGAAGTTCAGAGCATCTCTAAACTTCATCAAGGTTCTCCAAATGTAAAGTGACAAACGGTCTCTTGGGAGGGAGCCATGTGTAGTCACAAAAGGCGGAGAAAACAAGGTGAATGAAGCAGTGATCAATTTCTACGGAGGAACTCAATGAATATGAGTCAAGGGGAGACTATTAATATTTGGAGTGCCTCATATTCATTGGAGAAGAATTCAGGTTCAGGTGGAGGTGTTACAAGCTTCACAAATCAAGTACGGATATGTACATAAATTGTGCATATAATTAGTCAACTAATAGGTCTTATTAGTCGACTAGGCCTTGGGCTAATCAACTGATATTCTGATATAGTCTACTAGGCCTTGCAAATAGAAAGTTGGATTCTCAGATTGCATTACAGTAGTCAACTAGATTCTGGGTGTAGTCGACTAATACTGGGTATTAGTCGACTAATGATTTACCCTAATCTATTAATACAGGTTCTGACAGTTTTCTAATACGGTATTGTGTCCTGTTTTTAATTGGGATTTTGGATTAGGATCATCTTAGATGCCTATATAAACTCCTTAGGGGTGGCCTTTTGAAGGTGTGTCAAGAATTCAAAAGAAATTATGTTTTTCACCGTTGAGAGTTGTGTGAGAGAGAAAGAGAGAGAGAGATCTCCTAGTAACTCTTATATTTTCTTCTATGTTTTCAATAAAGTTCTCCCCTCCTTCTCGTGAACGTAGGCACATTGTCGAATCACGTTAAATCTTGTGTGTTTTTGGTTGTATGGTGACATAGTTTTTAATTTCTTGCTAGTGGTAGATCCTCAGGCTTCCGCTTCCGCTGCCGAGTCTTCAACTCAGTGTTTCTCTACTATTTGATCGGTGATAGATGATAGATCATCACAAGTATATCCTACTTTAGTAAAATTGTGTATGTTTTTTCCCTGCATGGTAGGAAATGAGCAAATATGTGAATAAAAATGTGTAAAGTGGTCTATCCAATGAGGCTGGTTTATGTAGGATCCTATAGAATATTCCATAATCACTAGTCCTTCTAAATCCTTTATGAATTTATTCAGCTGTGAAAATCTTACCTGCTAGAGTCCCACCGCATTCAGTGTTGGAAATGGGTCAAGTGATAATGGGATGTAAAATGGTGAAGTGTGTGAATCAGAATCAGTGATAGAACAAAATTTCGCTAACGTTTCACCAATGATACGATCTTGAGTATGAAAGAAGTTTAAAACTATTAATGTAAGATGATGAGTTTTAACAAAATGTGCAAGTACAGTTGTATTGTTCATAATCTAAATTAAACGATCGCACAAAAATTCAACTAAATAAATTTAATCAAATATTTTTAGTCCCTATTCAAAATAGTTATGTAGAGAGTGTGAAAAGGGGAGAGAATTTTTTTAAAATAAAGAAACAGGATCGGGGCCCAATTAATGTATTATTATGAAAAGGAAAAAAAGTACATAATAGAAAAATCCCTCACCAAGCAAGTGAGAGAAAAAAATAAAAAGTATACAGAGAAAAAGGAAAAAAAGATATACAAGAAGTTTACGCTAAAGGTCAGAGTAGAAAAAAGCCCGCTGAGATACTTCCTCTGTCGTGATCATTTTCTGATTAAAAATCCCCAGGTTACGTTCAGTCCAGATGGACCAAATATATGTCCTAAGATTTTTCGGAGCACTCTAGGGATACTTGAGGTCAGCCAGTCCTTCCATAAATGTTAGAGAGATATAGGCCATGTTGGTAGAGCCAGGTTGGTCACAAAAGGGGCAGGTTGGTCACAAAAGGGTCCAAACAGTCCAGGCATAATCACAAGATAAGAAGATATGATTAAAAGACTCAGGGTGATTCCCACAAAAAGTCCACATCGACAGCGGTCGGATGCGACGCTCTATAGATATAGACCAGTAGGGAGTTTTTCTTGAATTGCTAACCACATGGTAATCTTGATCTTGAGCGAGGAGGTCGCCTTCCATAGACACTTCGCTGTTGTATTCTGCGTTGTAGAGGCTATAGTAGCTGATACTGTGAGCAGACTATGAAAGTAGTAGTTGGCCCACTTCCAAATTACTCGCTCTGGGACATCCTAAATAGTGTGACATCAGAGAGTACAAATGAGAGTTGCCAACATCTGGAGTCTAGTCGGGGAAGGGATGACTAAAGGCGAGGGCCCAATTATTATCTTGGAGTTGTGAGTGGACCCATGCGTCTTTGTCTGCCGCCATTTAAAAAAGGCTAGGAAAAGTATAGGATGTGGAAACTTTATCAATCTAACAATCCTTCCAAAATTTTACTATGGTACCTTGACCACAACAGAGTCTGGGACAAAGTTTAAAAGCAATTGCTGTTTGAAGAATCTCTCTCTAGAATGGAGATACACACCCCGAGAGCTTGTCTAGAAAGTCCAGTGATCTATGACGACGATAATAATTATAATTTACCACAGACACCAAGGAGATTGATGGTTAGATAAAAGTTTTCACCACCATTTTGATAAAATGGAAATATTAAAATCCCTAAGCCTGCAAATCCCAAGTCCTCCCTGAGCACACGGTATACAAAGTGCCTCCCAACTCAACAAACATTGAGCTCATGTAACATTATCTTCCCCTTCCAGAAGAAAGCCATCCTCAGATGATTAATGTGATCTATTACTCACTGTGGGAGGAAGAAGAATGACATAAAATAAAGAGGAAGGCTTGTGAGAACTGAGTTGACTAAAATTATTCTACCCCCACGAGATAAAGAGTGTCCCTTCCAAGAGGCTAATCTCTTATCGATGCGATCCAAGAGGGGCTGCCAATCTATTTTTGAAAGGGCAGTTGGATAGAGAGAAGTCCAAAATATGTGAAGGGGAACCAGCCCGTTCTGTAGTGAAAAAAGGGAAGAGATCTGGGTCAAATCCAAACTAGGAGGTCCGAGTTGGTATAGATGAATTGTTGAAGTTTATTGATAGCTCTAAAAGGAGTTCAAAGACAGACGAGAATTTTGATCCGGTGGATGGAGGTATAATCGAGAGGTAGAAGCATAATGGTGTCGTCAACGTATTGTAGACATGAGATCCCTCGGTTCAAAGGACCTACTTTCTGAACAAGACCACACTCATGTGTAAGTGTGAGAATTCACGATAGCACATCAACCTCGAGTATAAAAAAGTACAGAGAAAGGGGGTCTCCTTGTCTCAACTGATGCTTATATCTGAAAGGAGTCCTTGACTGATAATTGATTAGGACCGAGGAGAAACCTGATCTAAGAAGTGACAGTATCTATCCACACCATCTATCTATCCACACCATCTCATACCAAATCCACGAGCCTGGAGAACCTTGAGGAGGAAAGTCCAATCTAACGAATCGAAAGCTTTGACAAAATCCAGTTTGAGAAAAAACGCTGATCAGTTATATTTGGCACAAGCTATAAACATTTCTTGGGCTGTGGTCTAAGTATGAAAGCAGATTGCAAAGAATCAATCAAGCATTGATTTTTGTCTTAAGCCTATGGGAGAGGACCATGGAAATGATATTGAATATGCTATTAATCAAGCCAATTGGACGGAAATCAAATAGGAGAGAATTTGAACTGGAGAACTTTTGTTAGAACTAATACCATTTTTTTTTCTTGTAGAACATTTTATGGAACTGGTACTTTTTGAGAGTGATGTTTCAACGTCTGTGGATGTAGGTTGTGCTTCCTAGTATTTATATTTTGTTGTGGTTCCGTAAAGGGATTTCTGAAATCCTAATGAACGAAACTTAAGAGTGATGGTTAACCGCCCGTGGATGCAGATAGGCTTCTTCAATCTACAAAAAAAATACAAGTATACGCGTGCACCTTTAATACACAGTGAACGCATTCAGATACTCTCGTACCCCAATTTGGCTTATCGTGATCAAAACTCTCTACTGCATCTGCAGATGTTAGTAGACATGAAGAAGATTGAGTATACCCAGCTTCATTATCCATGGAGAAAGAGGATGAGGTAAGAGAATTTTATGTTTGCTTCATGAATGTCTTCACCAGTATATATACACGTGTGTCGACCCTAGCGGTGTCCTGTTGGTTAGACCCTGGTTTGCTCCCTAGAGGTCACTGGTTAGAACGCTCGAGGGAGAAATATTGATTATCAAGTCTGTTTCCTCCAAATGATGCTTAAACTTTCCTTATATCTCTTTTATGTCACAGTGAGATGCCTTTCAGATACATAACCAGTTCAATTGCATTTACTTGTGATGTTTAATGAATCATTTAATTCGTTGTCCAAAGTACAACTGAGAAAACGCCTACCAATACTTTCCAATATTTGAATAACACCCAAACTTGTGCTGGCACAGCCCACTTGTAATCAACTTTTACAATCGAAATAGAAAATAAGAAGAGGTAAAAGACTACTTCATACAACGGCCAACTTAAACATAGACGGATTCGACTAACATAAACACTTCGGTGGTTCTTCCCATACTTCATTCGAAAGCACGAGCGTTTAAGTTCAGTCAACAGCAACTGGTTGCATCTGCTGGGCCTCATTTCTTAGCTCTTCAAATAGAGCTGAAGACAAGTACCTCTCACCCAAGCTTGGATGAATAGTCTGGGAGATACAATTTAAGGATAAAGATTAGCGTCATAAAATTCTCTACACCATGAGAAGTTGAACTTAATTATGAAGTTAAATGATAGAGCTCGATATCAATTAACATGAAAGCAAACATTCAGATCAAGAAACTGTCATGTACAAATTTCCCAATAATAGTAACTAATAAAAAATGCGCTGGTACGTGGATGGTGTTTTAGTGAACTTTGGACAAAACAAAGTTCATGTAAAGCATGAGTATAAAGTCAAGACAACTACAAAATAACCGAATTAATACTTGAATTTCATAATGAGATTTTTATTATGGCCTAACTTGTTCAAATATTTATATGCATCTATTTTTATACATGATTTGTGTATTCAAATGTTTACCAGAAGCCCCTCCTTCAGTGCCAATTCTCTTGCCATCTTCACTGCATCATCACTTTATACCTGTGGGAGTTAATCAATTTCAAAGCTGCATTTCCATGTAGTTATTTTGAAAAGCATAGATGACATGGATAAAAAGAAAACTTACCTCCAGTACTTTCTCCATTACATCCATGTCCAAAATATCCGGCTTAAATCCCACACCATTACCGTAATATGGTGCGGACCTAGTCAAAGCAAATGCATGGTCATTCAAATTGTCTATTGGAGAACTTCTCCAAGTAGTAATGCTATTGATTCATGTTATGGAGGAAACAGAATATGATGTAGGGTAGCTCTTGATCATAAGGAAATATAACATATCAGATTATAAGCATTTTTAAGGAATGTAGGTGAAAAGCTTAATGAATAGGTACCGGGTTTTCCTCCCTGTTTGTTTCCTTGCAAAACGTCACAAGTCGTAAGTCGTAAAATGAGAATGGAAAAAGTGAACTGTAGCAGAGAAAATATATTGTGTTTTACGGTGTTTGGTTGATAAAGTGAAGTGTAAATGGAAAAGTATATTGTGTTTTACGGTGTTGGTTGATAAAGTGAAAGTGTAAATGGTAAAGTATATTGTGTTTTACGGTATTTGGTTGGTAATGTAAAAGTGTAAGTGGAAAAGTTGACCACAAAATTAACTGTAGCAGTGATTTAAATATTATAAATTCTATTAAATTAAATCTACTATTGCAAATTAAATTGTATTAATAAATTGAGATAAAATATTAATAATCTTAATATTTTATTTATAACAATAATATTAATAAAATATTAGTATAAATAGTAAAATATTACTAAAATATTAACTAAATAAATAATATAAAATTTTAAGAAAATCTAAAGAACATTAATAAAATTTTAAGAATACTAATAAAATATAAATATTAAAAAATCTTACAACAATAATAAAATATAGTTATAATATTATAATATTAAAAATACTTGAAAATTATTATAATATAAATTTTATTATAATATTATTGTAATATTATAGAAATATAAAATTAACAAAGTAAAATATAATTATAATTTAATAATAAAATATCATTATAATATTATTATACTGAATTATTATTACAATATTAACATAATAAAATATTAATATAATAATAAAATATATTATGATATTAATAAAGTAATTTTTTTATTAAAAAATAAATAATTAAATATATAGTAAAGTATAATATTGTTATATTAATAAAATATTAACTCTAAATAAAATAATAAAAAAATGGAATAAGTATTAATAAAATAATAAAGTATTAATAAAATATTAAATAAAATATTAAATTAAAATAGTAAAATATTAAATATTAAAAACAATAAAAAAAATAAAGATTAAAAATATAAAATAATTAAATAATTAAATAAGAAATTGAACACTATTTAAAATATTAAATATTTAATAATATTAAATTATATATTGATTATCAAGTAACTATTTGAACTATAAGTGTACTACAAGTGAGAGTTATATGACCACAAAATTAACTGTAGCAACTGCAAGTGGGAAAATATCAGTGTAAAAGTGAGATTTACATGACCACAAATTAACTGTAGCAACTGCAAGTGGGAAAGAAGAGTTGCATTTTGCAACTTGTTTTTCAGCGAAACAAATAACGAAAAATGGAAAAGAAGTTTTACGACTTGCGTTTTGCGGCGTTTTGCGACGAAACAAACACGCCTTAGTATATTGCTTTCTGCTGGTTCAACTCCATATACCTACAAAAGGTTATTCAATAGTTTAGGTAGAAACAAATATAAATGAAGTTTAAGAAATATAAGCCAAAAATAACAAAGAATGAGTGATTATAGATTCACAAGGCAGTGAGAAGCGATTGAAGGTATACTAATGGCCACAAAAATAATTAAAAGTGACAGCTATCATATTGAACATACCTTGACATTAGGGTTCATGGCCTTGAGATATCTGCCAACACCAGTGACAGTGCCTCCGCTCCCTATACCCATTACAAAATGTCTACTTTGCCAAGAGTGTCCTCCCATATTTCTGGACCTGTGGTCTCAGAATGTATCTGCAAATATTTTCTTTCATCAGACATATCATATAGTATAAGAAATTCAGTTTGTAGCAAACTAGAATGAATTGGACTAAAAATGATGCTGAAACCATGAAGTAGCTAGAATCGAATCATAAAGGATATTTTAGTTCATCCAACTAGAATTTTTGCACTTTCAAAATACCATCGAGACTGACCATTTGTCATGAGCTGGTTAGACATTGAAGTGAGTCATGCATTTCAGAATTAATAAAATGTTAGTCATTTACCGTGATTCTTGCCCTTCATTGTTCCTTATGTTTCAACTTTCATATTCTAGAATTAGCAGAACTACTATGCTTTTCCATGTCTTTCTTCATGCTGATCATTTCAGAGAAAATAAGGAAGATGATACATGTGAAATATAACTGAAAAAAAAAGACAAAAACACAAGAACAAAACAAAATGAGGATTTTCTGAGAGTGGAAGATACCTTAGCATTAGTAGGGTTGTTGAATTGCTGAAGCATGACGGCACCAGGATGAGACCCCATGAGGTCATAGGCTTTCTTCACTGTTCCTCCCATCCCCTTGGTAGGGTCGGTGAGTACTAAATTTGCTCCAAAGGCTCTCATAGTCACTCTCTCTCTCCAGGCTTGTGTATGAAGGCATGGTTAGTATAAGCTTGAATCCTTTTAGAGCGGCCATGAATGCTAGCCCAATCCCCATGTTTCCAGATGTGGGTTCGATCAAAGTTGTCTGCAGTGGACAGTAATTTGATGAAGTCCTAATTGTTAGTATTTTGAGGGTATTTCAAAATTAGCATAGTTCTTTTAGTCCCACATTGGATAGGAAAAGAACTCTTTAGTGCTTATATAGGGAGTCTCTTTCATGATGAGTTGTGTGGGCTAGAAATTAGGGGGTGTTGTGCGCACACAAGCCGATTGAGGCCCAGTGAAGGAAATTGGGTTACTAGATTCAGAAAATCATGTGCGCACGCATCGCACGCGCAGGGGCGGTGCAAATCCGGGTGTGCCCGAATAGGTTAAGTTTTGCCAATTTTATTTTTGAATTTAAAATTAATAAAATCTTTTCAAATCCTGTCATAATATTTGGGTTTCCGAGGCAGTTTTGTTTCTCTGCACAAGGAAAGATTGGTTCTCCAAGGATTATTTTCTCTTCCCAGAGATTTTCTAATGATGATAAACTCTCTTCATAAAGAATCTTCCTCTTCCTCTGAAATTTCCTTAGACTCTTTAGTTCTTCCCTGCATCTTTGGAGGAAACAAAACCGAGCTGTTCCAGGGCCTGTGCATTGCGAGTGCACGCTTACAGGGCCAGCGATCGTTGAATCCTGGAGGGTAGGCCGCCATCAACCTGCTGCACCGAGATACTCTCTCAGAGGGGCGCGATCTACTCTAAGGACAGTGCTCCGCACGCCTCAATCAACATAGAGAAATTCCTTCCTTCTTGAAAGTTTAATTTAATTAGATTAGCAGTATTTCATACATTATTTTTCAACAATCTTAAGAGTAGATATGGATACTGCTATGGTTGGCTGCTACTAATATTAAGTCTCTGCCTGACATCTCTAGGATTGAACCATTTAATGGAACCCACAATAAAAGATGGCAAGAAAAAGTTATGTCCACACTTGATGTAACTGGTTACGCCTTTGCTATAACTGATCCTAAACCAGAGAAAGAAAAAGAATTGCAAAACTGGGGAAAATCTAATAAAATCTGTAGACACATCATTCTCAGCACACTTAGTAATGTACTGTTTGATGTTTATTGTCCTTGTAAAACTGCAACTGAAATTTGAAAAAGTTTTAATAAGAAATACATTCTTGAAGATGCTGGAACTCAAAAATTTGCTATTGAAAATTTTCTGAATTTTGTCATGTCTGATGAAAAAGATATTTCCTGTCAAATTCATGAATATTATGTTCTAATTGATGATCTTAAAAATGAAAATTGTTGGCCCAAAGGCCTATCACCCTAATTTTGATGATGATCAACTCATGAAGTTATGTTTACTAATGATCTTGTGTTTAATTAGTGACAGATTCCTTATCAAGATCTTAGTAGGTGTGGAGCTTCAACAAAGGATAAAATGTCAAGTTGGAAGCTAGCACCGGTCGATTCACGAGCCTATGCATCAAGACCACATCTAGAGATGAGCTCGGTGGATTGCATGTGGACCAAGTCAAGAAGATGAGAAGACTTCAAGGAAGACTTCAAGAAGATGAAGATTGTGTCTAGGTATAAGATTTTGTTTTGTTTTAGTTAAAATGTAAAGGATAGAATAGTTGGTGGATTGCTCAAGTCATATCACACACACACTCTTGATAGAATTGTTTTCATGATAAAAAATTTCATTTCATAAAAGATTTTCTTGTTAAGAAAAGATTTTCATTGTGACAAAATTCTATTTGGTTCTTGGTATTTCAAGTTTACATATCTTATATCCAAAACCATGCTTAGAGCCTATTGTCAAAAACTAGATATTACATCTTAATCGTGTAGTGGATCATATCCAGACACACTATGCTTTAAAGTATATCTTGTTTTTGCATTTGATGAAAATTTGGAAAAACATGTTGTTTTAGAAAAACAGTTTTTATTATGAGCCAATATTTTCAAGTTACAAAAATAGTCAAATCTTTAATAACATGCCTTGATTTTGTGCAAGCATGTTTCTATATCATAAAACTTTTTTTTTGTAGAATTTATATGTATTTTTGGGATTTTATAAAAAGATTTTTATACCAGTTTTCCAGACCAGAACTGGCCAGACAGGCTGGTCCGGTCGACCGGGGCGGTCGACCGCACCAAGGGCCGGTCGACCCACGGTCGACGGACGTGCACAGACGTGCACGCCTGTGTGCACTGGAGAACGGTCGACCGTGCCGGTCGACCGCTTCAGAGAGTCTGCTCTCTGGAAATCCCGGTCGACCGCACCGGTCGACCGACAGAGAAGTAATTCTCTGCTCCAGGTGCTCGGTCGACCAGGCCGGTCGACCGGAGGCTACAATGGTCGGATTCTTGACCGTTGGCGGTCGACCGGACCGGTCGACCGGCAGTACTGACAGATTCCAACGGCTAGTTTTCTGGCAGCCTATAAATTGGGGTTTTGTCATTGTTTGAAGCCAAGTTTTTAGGAGAGCTTTTGTCCAGTTATTTCCATTCTTTTAGCAGAGTTTTCTCCACAAATATAGTGCCAATATTTCCTATCAAAAGGGATTTTATCAAGAGATTGTTTAAGTGATTCTTTGAGTTTTTCACCAAAGTTCCTTCCTTGATTTCTCACACTACACTTGAGCATCCATAGTTATATCTATCCTATAGGAGTGTTGTAGTGAGAGTTTTGTTAGGTGATCAAGTGTTTAGATCACCAAGATCTTTCTTTGTATTTGAGGAAGCGGGCTAGTGTGCTCGCGGTGTTTTGAGTTCGGGTGCGGACTTGTTGTACGAGGTGCGGCCTCGACGAGCCGTGGGCTTGTGGTGTGTAAGGGACTTGGGAGTCCGAGGGCTTGTAGGTGTTGCGGCACCAAGGAGAGATCCGTTGGGATCGTGCATAGTGGAAATCCTTCGTGTGTCGAAGGCGGGGATGTAGAGCAAGTGTGCTCGAACCTCGAAACATACCCTTGTGTTTGCGATTGCTATTCTCTCTCTCTCTCTGTCTCTTGTTATATCTTGCATGTTATTTATTGTGTTCATCTTATATGCATGATATATTCCTTGTGCTCATTTTGATATATTGCTTGGGATTGTGACTAACACTTGTATTCAACCAAGAGAGCCAACGCGGCACCTCAACCCATTCAAGGGGAATCAAGAGGGGTTTAGTCCAGAGCCCTGCAAAGGGAATTCGGCTACACTCTTGTGTTATACATAATGTTTAGGGTAAAAGTTATTTATTTGGTCATCTTAGTTTTAATTCCGCATTATTCGGCATTAAGTGACCATTAGATTAGCCATCACCTATTTCACCCCCCTCTAGGTGAACTTACAATTGGTATCAGAGCTAGTGCTCTTGATATTGGGTCTAACAACTTAAGAGTTAAAGATCCTCTTTTAGGCTAATCACAAGATTTGTACACACACTATGGACTTCATGTCACCACCCACCTTTGACATTCTTAACATCCAAATTTGGAAGTTTAAGATGTCTTTGTTCCTCAAAGGACTTGGCCTTAGTGTATATCTTGTCACAACTAATAAAGAATATTGCTTAAATGGTAAGAACATTGAGGCTAATGCAAAAGCCCTTCATGCTATTAAGTCAACCCTAATGATGATTATTTATTTAGGGTTTCTAATGTTGAATCAGCTTTTGTAGCTTGGAACATCATCACCTCCCTTGGCGAAAAGGACCTATACTATGCGGGGAGCGATTCGGACGTTGGAAGCGACATCTCCAACGTATGCTATATGGTCCAAGGGGATAACCCCTTGAGGTAAACTCCGAATCCGATGATGAGGACATGTCATATGATGAGCTCACTTCATTTTGCCAACAATTCTTGAGAAATATGACATGATTAAAAAGGATAATAAAAATTTAAAAGAAAATTGCTTGCATGCATATAGAACAAGATTCTTTTAAATCTAACATTGCATGTTTAGAAAAGGACAACAACAATTTGAAAAAGAATTTTGATGCAATGATTAATGAAAAAGATTCATTAGAAAATAAAATGGCATGCTTAGAAAAAGAAAACAAAGTTTTAAAAAATGAGAATGTTTCCTTACTTACAAAATTGAATGATTTATGTGAAGGGAACACTATTTTGAAAAATAAGATTGATTTGGTGGAAAACAAAAAGAAGTTATTTTTTTAAGAAAATAAATCTTTAAAAAGAAAAATTTGTGAAAAAGAAAAGGAAAATGTTTGTAAAAAGAAAAAGAAAATAGTTCATATATCTCATCATGCTTCTCATGCACACATTGATCAAAATGAGATTAAAAATTTGAAAAATAAAATGATAATTTGAGCTCTAATTTGAGCTCATGTGCATTCAATCATACTAGATTGGAATCCTTATTTCAAAGAAACAAGTTCCTCATACTCATGCACATTCACATCATGCATATGCTTATGATGCACATCATGCTCACACTCCCACTCATAAGTATGCTAAGGTGTACACATGTACACATTGTGGCCGCAAAGGCCATTTAGCAAAATTTTGTTATGAAAGGTTAAATGTTCTTATTTTGATAAAAATAAAATGCTTGGGTTCCTTACAAGACTAACCCCATAGGACCCAAGAAAATATGGGTACCAAAATCCCCACCTTGTGTATTTGATGTAGGTGAGGAATCTCTCAAAACGTGAGAGATTTGGTGCCTTGATGGTGGGTGCATTTGAACTAAAATGACACATACTTGGAGCACCGCTATCAAGGAATTTTGGTGGGTCAACCACCATGCTAGGAGCTTTGGAGTTGGTAACGATTTCTAAACTCCTATTTCATTTATGCACATGCTTTTAGTTTCATGTAGCATGTTCATATTTTTTTTGGTGCTTCATGTGGCATTTACATGCTTAAATGTAGAATGTGTCAAAACTTGCATTTATACATATATGAATAGTGAACTACAATTGACTCATACATATTTGAACTTCATGCTCATTTGTATCCACTATATGCATGTGTATAGGCTAGTTTTGATGATTCGGTCATTTATACTTGTTATGCCCATCTTTGATCTTACTTCATGTATATGTGTGTTTAATTCAAATCTAATAAATATACATGTATACCCTTGAGTCATTTGCCTTCATGCAATTTGGACTCTTTTCATATTTGGGATATGTATGCATATTGTTAGAATTGGATAAATCATACATATACCATGAAGATTAGTATTTTAAATAAATAATAAAAAAAAAGATTTTTCATGTTTTTGATTTGTATTAAAGATTAAACATGTGTAAAACAAAATGTGATTTATGATCTTTTTGAGCTTGAATGACTATTTTCATAAGAATGCTATTTACATGATCTTTTGAACACTCATCTTTATGATATAAAATATTTTGAGCTTTATAGACCATGAGTGATTAAATCTTTATGTATTTAGCAATGCTTTATGAAAAATATATGATTTGTTTTAAGATGAAAAATAAGATTTTCATGAGATTCATGCTTCACTTTCTATTTTCATGAAAATACCATTTACATAACCTTTGAATACTCATCTTTTTATGATAAAAGATAATTTTTGAGCTTTATGGACCATGAGTGCTTAAACTTGTATGTATTTAGTATAATTCATGAATAACATATGATTTCATGTTTTTTGAAGGATCTTTAACTAGTTTTTCAAAAATTATTTATAACTAGTTTATTTATTCTTCAAATTTGGTAGTGCTTAGACATAACTATCTTTTAAACCTACCAATTTTTGGTTATGAGTATATACATGATTTACAGTGTTAATTTTACAATTGGTATATTACTCACATTTTGGTTCCTATATATGTATGCCCTAATTTTCAAATTGGTCTTATCTATTCACATACATATATATGATTTCCATGTGCTTGCTTTACAATTGATTTACATTCTTAAAGCACAAAAGTTTATGCGAAGTTAAGTTAACACCTATATTAACTATGCATAAGCTTATGGAAAATAAAAAGATTTTATTTTAGATTTTTCATTTGGTATCTATATGCTTCAACTTCAAATTTGCTATATAATTACAATTGATATCAATATGTTTGAAATAATAAAAGATTTTGCAATGATAACTTGATATCACACATCTTCAAGTGCTATTTTCTATTGGTATCAAAATTACAAATTATGATTGGTTCAAAATTTGTTTTATTGAGAAAAGTTCAAAATTTGTTTTGATAAAGAAAAAATTAAAAATGTTTTGTTTTTTGTATTTCCTATATGCAAGGAGAGCTTAACATCTCTCTTACATATAGATTCATGTTGAGTATATTATAAATTGAGGAGCTTGACATCTCTTCTTTATATGATATACGTGTGTAGGGGGAGCTTCACATCTCCTTCTATGCATTACATAGTTGTGTTGTGTGAATTAGGGCTTCACATCCCTCTTTCATGCAATACACATTGTAGGGAAGCTAACTTAACGTCTTCCTCTTTATGAATTTATATAGCATATAAATCTTTATCGATTACTTTGTATTACCCCTTCTTGATCTTTTTGTTTTTAACAAAAAGGGAGAGAAAAATTTGTTTTTGATTTGCTTTTACTTTGAACCCTTTGTTGATGATTGACAAAAAGGGGGAGAAGTATTTGTGATATATGCATGATTTCCTTACTTAAGGAGGAGAAGTATTTGTCTTCCTTACTTAAGGTTGTATAAGATTTGTATTTATGCATATATATTTTGGTTTGCAAATAATAGGAGAAAAAGATTTGTTTTTTTGTTATCTCCATTCATTTGCATACATGTCATGTGCTTCATTGTCATATCTTTATCATTTATTTGATATGCATGAGTTAAGGGGGAGCTTCTTTGAAGCTTTACTTTAATCCATGCATATATAACTTCATGAGTTTTGTCATCATCAAAAAGGGGGAGATTGTTGGCCCAAAGGCCTATCACCCTAGTTTTGATGATGATCAACTCATGAAGTTATGTTTACTAATGATCTTGTGTTTAATTAGTGACAGATTCCTTATCAAGATCTTAGTAGGTGTGGAGCTTCAACAAAGGATAAAATGTCAAGTTGGAAGCTAGCACCGGTCGATTCACGAGCCTATGCATCAAGACCACATCTAGAGATGAGCTCGGTGGATTGCATGTGGACCAAGTCAAGAAGATGAGAAGACTTCAAGGGAAGACTTCAAGAAGATGAAGACTTGTGTCTAGGTATAAGATTTGTTTTTTTTTTAGTTAAAATGTAAAGGATAGAATAGTTGGTGGATTGCTCAAGTCATATCACACACACACTCTTGATAGAATTGTTTTCATGATAAAAAATTTCATTTCATAAAAGATTTTCTTGTTAAGAAAAGATTTTCATTGTGACAAAATTCTATTTGGTTCTTGGTATTTCAAGTTTACATATCTTATATCCAAAACCATGCTTAGAGCCTATTGTCAAAAACTAGATATTACATCTTAATCGTGTAGTGGATCATATCCAGACACACTATGCTTTAAAGTATATCTTGTTTTTGCATTTGATGAAAATTTGAAAAAACATGTTGTTTTAGAAAAACAGTTTTTATTATGAGCCAATATTTCCAAGTTACAAAAATAGTCAAATCTTTAATAACATGCTTGATTTTGTGCAAGCATGTTTCTATATCATAAAACTTTTTTTTGTAGAATTTATATGTATTTTTGGGATTTTATAAAAAGATTTTTATACCAGTTTTCCAGACCAGAACTGGCCAGACAGGCTGGTCCGGTCGACGGGCGCGTCGACCGCACCAAGGGCCGGTCGACCCACGGTCGACCGGACGTGCACAGACGTGCACGCCTGTGTGCACTGGAGAACGGTCGACCGTGCCGGTCGACCGCTTCAGAGAGTCTGCTCTCTAGAAATCCCGGTCGACCGCACCGGTCGACCGACAGAGAAGTAATTCTCTGCTCCAGGTGCTCGGTCGACCAGGCCGGTCGACCGGAGGCTACAACGGTCGGATTCTTGACCGTTGGCGGTCGACCGGACCGGTCGACCGGCAGTACTGACAGATTCCAACGGCTAGTTTTCTGGCAGCCTATAAATTGGGGTTTTTGTCATTGTTTGAAGCCAAGTTTTTAGGAGAGCTTTTGTCCAGTTATTTCCATTCTTTTAGCAGAGTTTTCTCCACAAATATAGTGCCAATATTTCCTATCAAAAGGGATTTTATCAAGAGATTGTTTAAGTGATTCTTTGAGTTTTTCACCAAAGTTCCTTCCTTGATTTCTCACACTACACTTGAGCATCCATAGTTATATCTATCCTATAGGAGTGTTGTAGTGAGAGTTTTGTTAGGTGATCAAGTGTTTAGATCACCAAGATCTTTCTTTGTATTTGAGGAAGCGGGCTAGTGTGCTCGCGGTGTTTTGAGTTCGGGTGCGGACTTGTTGTACGAGGTGCGGCCTCGACGAGCCGGTGGGCTTGTGGTGTGTAAGGGACTTGGGAGTCCGAGGGCTTGTAGGTGTTGCGGCACAAGGAGAGATCCGTTGGGATCGTGCATAGTGGAAATCCTTCGTGTGTCGAAGGCGGGGATGTAGAGCAAGTGTGCTCGAACCTCGAAACATACCCTTGTGTTTGCGATTGCTATTCTCTCTCTCTCTCTCTGTCTCTTGTTATATCTTGCATGTTATTTATTGTGTTCATCTTATATGCATGATATATTCCTTGTGCTCATTTTGATATATTGCTTGGGATTGTGACTAACACTTGTATTCAACCAAGATAGCCAACGCGGCACCTCAACCCATTCAAGGGGAATCAAGAGGGGTTTAGTCCAGAGCCCTGCAAAGGGAATTCGGCTACACTCTTGTGTTATACATAGTGTTTAGGGTAAAAGTTATTTATTTGGTCATCTTAGTTTTAATTCCGCATTATTCGGCATTAAGTGACCATTAGATTAGCCATCACCTATTCACCCCCCCTCTAGGTGAACTTACAATTGGTATCAGAGCTAGTGCTCTTGATATTGGGTCTAACAACCTAAGAGTTAAAGATCCTCTTTTAGGCTAATCACAAGATTTGTACACACACTATGGACTTCATGTCACCACCCACCTTTGACATTCTTAACATCCAAATTTGGAAGGTTAAGATGTCTTTGTTCCTCAAAGGACTTGGCCTTAGTGTATATCTTGTCACAACTAATAAAGAATATTGCTTAAATGGTAAGAACATTGAGGCTAATGCAAAAGCCCTTCATGTTATTAAGTCAACCCTAAATGATGATTATTTATTTAGGGTTTCTAATGTTGAATCGGCTTTTGTAGCTTGGAACATCATCACCTCCCTTGGCGAAAAGGACCTATACTATGCGGGGAGCGATTCGGACGTTGGAAGCGACATCTCCAACGTATGCTATATGGTCCAAGGGATAACCCCTTGAGGTAAACTCCGAATCCGATGATGAGGACATGTCATATGATGAGCTCACTTCATTTTGCCAAACAATTCTTGAGAAATATGACATGATTAAAAAGGATAATAAAAATTTGAAAAAGAAAATTGCTTGCATGCATATAGAACAAGATTCTTTTAAATCTAACATTGCATGTTTAGAAAAGGACAACAACAATTTGAAAAAGAATTTTGATGCAATGATTAATGAAAAAGATTCATTAGAAAATAAAATGGCATGCTTAGAAAAAGAAAATAAAGTTTTAAAAAATGAGAATGTTTCCTTACTTACAAATTGAAGATTATATGAAGGGAACACTATTTGAAAAATAAGATTAATTGGTGGAAAAACAAAAAGAAGTTATTTTTTAAGAAAATAAATCTTTTTAAAAAAGAAAAATTTGTGAAAAAGAAAAGGAAAATGTTTGTAAAAAGAAAAAGAAAATAGTTCATATATCTCATCATGCTTCTCATGCACACATTGATCAAAATGAGATTAAAAATTTGAAAAATAAAATTGATAATTTGAGCTCTAATTTGAGCTCATGTGCATTCAATCATACTAGATTGGAATCCTTATTTCAAAAGAAGCAAGTTCCTCATACTCATGCACATTCACATCATGCATATGCTTATGATGCACATCATGCTCACACTCCCACTCATAAGTATGCTAAGGTGTACACATGTACACATTGTGGCCGCAAAGGCCATTTAGCAAAATTTGTTATGAAAGGTTAAATGTTCTTATTTTTGATAAAAATAAAAAGCTTGGGTCCTTACAAGGGACACCCCATAGGACCCAGAAAATATGGGTACCAAAATCCCCACCTTGTGTATTTGATGTAGGTGAGGAATCTCTCAAAACGTGAGAGATTTGGTGCCTTGATGGTGGGTGCATTTGAACTAAAATGAACATACTTGGAGCACCGCTCTCAAGGAATTTTGGTGGGTCAACCACCATGCTAGGAGCTTTGGAGTTGGTAACGATTCTAAACTCCTATTTCATTTATGCACAGCTTTTAAGTTCATGTAGCATGTTCATATTTTTTTTGGTGCTTCATGTGGCATTTACATGCTTAAATGTAGAATGTGTCAAACTTGCCTATACATATATGAATAGTGAACTACAATTGACTCATAATATTGAACTTCATGTCATTTGTATCCACTATATGCATGTGTATAGGCTAGTTTTGATGATTCGGTCATTTATACTTGTTATGCCCATCTTTGATCTTACTTCATGTATATGTGTGTTTAATTCAAATCTAATAAATATACATGTATACCCTTGAGTCATTTGCCTTCATGCAATTTGGACTCTTTTCAATTGGGGATATGTATGCATATTGTTAGAATGGATAAATCATACATATACCATGAAGATTAGTATTTTAATAAATAATAAAAAAAAGATTTTCATGTTTTGATTTGTATTAAAGATTAAAACATGTGTAAAACAAATGTGATTTATGATCTTTTGAGCTGAATGACTATTTTCATAAGAATGCTATTTACATGATCTTTTGAACACTCATCTTTATGATACAAAAATATTTTGAGCTTTATAGCCATGAGTGATTAATCTTTATGTATTTAGCAATGCTTTATGAAAAATATATGATTTGTTTTAAGATGAAAAATAAGATTTCATGAGATTCATGCTTCACTTTCTATTTTCATGAAAATACCATTTACATAACCTTTGAACACTCATCTTTTATGATAAAGATAATTTTTGAGCTTTATGGATATGAGGCTTAAACTTGTATGTATTTAGTATAATTCTTGAATAACATATGATTTCATGTTTTTGAAGGATCTTTAACTAGTTTTCAAAAATTATTTATAACTAGTTATTTATTCTTCAAATTTGGTAGTGCTTAGACATAACTATCTTTTTAAACCTAACAATTTGGTTATGAGTATATACAGATTTACAGTGTAATTTTACAATTGGTATATTACTCACATTTGGTTCCTATATATGTATGCCTAATTTTCAAATTGGTCTATCTATTCACATACATATATATGATTTCCATGTGCTTGCTTTACAATTGATTTACATCTTAAAGCACAAAAGTTTATGCGAAGTTAAGTTAACACCTTATATTAACTATGCATAAGCTTATGGAAAATAAAAAGATTTTATTTTAGATTTTTCATTTGGTCTATATGCTTCAACTTCAATTTGCTATATAATTACAATTGATATCCAATATGTTTGAAATAATAAAAGATTTTGCAATGATAACTTGATATCACACATCTTCAAGTGCTATTTTCTATTGGTATCAAAATACAAATTATGATTGGTTCAAAATTTGTTTTTTGAGAAAAGTTCAAAATTGTTTTGATAAAGAAAAAAATTAAAAAAATGTTTGTTTTGTATTTCCTATATGCAAGGAGAGTTAACATCTCTCTTACATATAGATTCATGTTGATATATTATAAATTGAGGAGCTTGACATCTCTTCTTATATGATATACGTGTGTAGGGGGAGCTTCACATCTCATTCTATGCATTACATAGTTGTGTTGTGGAATTAGGGCTTCACATCCCTCTTCATGCAATACACATTGTAGGGAAGCTAACTTAACGTCTTCCTCTTTATGAATTTATATAGCATATAAATCTTTATCGATTACTTTGTAATACCCCTTCTTGATCTTTTTATTTTTAACAAAAAGGGGGAGAAAAAATTTGTTTTGATTTGCTTTTACTTTGAACCCTTTGTTGATGATTGACAAAAAGGGGGAGAGTAGTTTGTGATATATGCATGATTTCCTTACTTAAGGAGAGGAAAGTATTTGTCTTTTAAGGTTGTATAAGATTTGTATTTATGCATATATATTTGGTTTGCAAATAATAGGAGAAAAAGATTTGTTTTTGTGTTATCTCCATTCATTGGCATAATGTCATGTGCTTCATTGTCAATCTTTATCATTATTTGATATGCATGAGTTAAGGGGGAGCTTCTTTGAAGCTTTACTTTAATCCATGCAATATATAACTTCATGAGTTTTGTCATCATCAAAAAGGGGAGATGTTGGCCCAAAGGCCTATCACCCTAGTTTTTGATGATGATCAACTCATGAAGTATGTTTACTAATGATCTTGTATTAATTAGTGACAGATTCCTTATCAAGATCTTAGTAGGTGTGGAGCTTCAACAAAGGATAAAATGTCAAGTTGGAAGCTAGCACGGTCGATTCACGAGCCTATGCATCAAGACCACATCTAGAGATGAGCTCGGTGGATTGCATGTGGACCAAGTCAAGAAGATGGAAGACTTCAAGGGAAGACTTCAAGAAGATGAAGACTTGTGTCTAGGTATAAGATTTTGTTTTGTTTTAGTTAAAATGTAAAGGATAGAATAGTTGGTGGATTGCTCAAGTCATATCACACACACACTCTTGATAGAATTGTTTTCATGATAAAAAAATTTCATTTCATAAAAGATTTTCTTGTTAAGAAAAGATTTTCATTGTGACAAAATCTATTTGGTTCTGGTATTTTAAGTTTACATATCTTATATCCAAAACCATGCTTAGAGCCTATTGTCAAAAACTAGATATTACATCTTAATCGTGTAGTGGATCATATCCTGACACACTATGCTTTAAAGTATATCTCGTTTTTGCATTTGATGAAAATTTGGAAAAACTGTTGTTTTAGAAAACAGTGTTTTATTATGAGCCAATATTTCCAAGTTACAAAAATAGTCAAATCTTAATAACATGCCTTGATTTTGTGCAAGCATGTTTCTATATCATAAAACTTTTTTTTTTGTAGAATTTATATGTATTTTTGGGATTTATAAAAAGATTTTTATAACAGTTTTCCAGACCAGAATTGGCCAGGACAGGCTGGTCCGGTCGACCGGAGCGGTCGACCGCACCAAGGGCCGGCGACCCACGGTCGACCGGACGTGCACAGACGTGCACGCCTGTGTGCACTGGAGAACGGTCGACCGTGCCCGGTCGACCGCTTCAGAGAGTCTGCTCTCTGGAAATCCCGGTCGACCGCACCGGTCGACCGACAGAGAAGTAATTCTCTTGCTCCAGGTGCTCGGTCGACCAGGCCGGTCGACCGGAGGCTACAATGTCGGATTCTTGACCGTTGGCGGTCGACGGGACGGTCGACCGGCAGTACTGACAGATTCCAACGGCTAGTTTTCTGGCAGCTATAATTGGGGTTTTTGTCATTGTTGAAGCCAAGTTTTAGGAGAGCTTTTGTCCAGTTATTTCCATTCTTTAGCAGAGTTTTTCTCCACAAATATAGTGCCAATATTTCCTATCAAAAGGGATTTTATCAAGAGATTGTTTAAGTGATTCTTGAGTTTTTCACCAAAGTCCTTCCTTGATTTTCACACTACACTTGAGCATCCATAGTTATATCTATCCTATAGGAGTGTGTAGTGAGAGTTTTGTTTAGGTGATCAAGTGTTTAGATCACCAAGATCTTTCTTTGTATTTGAGGAAGGGGCTAGTGTGCTCGCGGTGTTTGAGTTCGGGTGCGGACTTGTTGTACGAGGTGCGGCCTCGACGAGCCGGTGGGCTTGTGGTGTGTAAGGGACTTGGGAGTCCGAGGGCGTGTGTAGGTGTTGTTCGGCACCAAGGAGAGATCGTTGGATCGTGCATAGTGGAAATCCTTCGTGTGTCGAAGGCGGGGATGTAGAGCAAGTGTGCTCGAACCTCGAAACATACCTTGTGTTTGCGATGCTATTCTCTCTCTCTCTTTGTCTCTTGTTAATCTTGCATGTTATTTATTGTGTCATCTTATATGCATGATGTATTCCTTGTGCTCATTTTGATATATGGCTTGGGATTGTGACTAACACTTGTATTCAACAAGAGAGCCAACGCGGCACCTCAACCAATTCAAGGGGAATCAAGAGGGGTAGTCCAGAGCCCTGCAAAGGGAATTCGGCTACACTCTTGTTGCTATACTAGTGTTTAGGGTAAAAGTTATTATTTGGTCATCTTAGTTTTAATTCCGCATTATCGGCATTAAGTGACCATTAGATTAGCCATCACCTATTCACCCCCCCTCTAGGTGAACTTACAAAAAAATCACCCTACCCGAAGCCTTGTTGCTGGAGCCCTAATTGAAAAACTACCGACTCATGGAAAGATTATAAGAAGAACTGAAGTATAAAAGAAAATAAATGAATCTTGAAGATGTAATAATTCATATTAGAATTGAAGAGAAATAAAGAAAGAGAGAAACTGAAAGGGTCAAGGAGCTTACTTCCAAGGCAAATCTAATTGAAAGCAAGCCTTCTAAACCAAAGAAATATTTCATAAGCCAAACTTCAATCAAATCAGTACCCTAAGATGAAAAGAAAAACCTAACTCTACTTTCAAGAAGAAAGGAAACTGTTTGTGTGTGGCAAACCCGGACACTACTCAGCACAGTGTAGGTTCCGGAAGACTGGTGAGGCTCATCCAAACCACAAGTTAGCCTGATTGAGAGTGACATTATTGCTGCTGTAATCTCTGAAGTTAACATGGTTACACATAATAAGAATTGGGTGATTGATTCCGGGGCAACCCGACATATATGGCCGACAGAGGAGCTTTCTCTTCTTACTCCCTGTTGATGATGGTGAACAAGTGTTCATGGGCGATTCGAGGCCTCATCTGTTGTGGGTAAGGGAAAGGTGCCTCTCAATCTCACTTCAGGGAAGATCCTTTTTCTTAAGATGTGCTTCATATTCCTGAGATCGTTGGACACCTCATTTCTGTTCCCTTCTTAGAAAAGCTAAAGTAAGGTCTGCTTTGAATCTGATAAAATTGTAATGACTAGGAATGGACAATTGTTGGTAAAGGGTACTGTAGTCAGGGTTTATTATGCTGAATGTACTTGAAATCATGAATGAAAATGCATTACTTCTTCTGCTTACATGATTGACTCTTGTGATCTTTGGCATAGTAGGTTAGGACATGTTGGTTTTTCTTACATTAAGAAAATGAAAGATATAGGTCTCTACATAATGTAACTATATTGATCATGACAAATGTGAAATATGTGTTGAATCTAAATCCACTAAGAAATCATGTAAAAGTGTACAAAGAGAATCTGAATTGCTTGAGCTTATTTATAGTGATTTGGTGACTTAAAAATAACTTAACTAGAGGTGGTAAAAGATTCTATATCACCTTCATTGATGAATGTTCTAGATATACAGTAGTTTATCTGTTAAGATCTAAAGTGAAGCCTTTGAAATGTTTCTGAAATATAAATCAGAAGTTGAAAATGAACTAAATAAAAAAAATCAAGAGATTGAGATCGGATAGAGGTGGTGAATATGAACTTAAACAATTTAATGAATAGCTCGGCATCGGTGATGGGCAAAAGCTCGACATCGGCGACTCGGGCAGGATGTCGGGTTCGGGTTGGGATTGGGAGGAGGTGGAGGAGGACCGGGGTCCCTTTGGGGCCGACCTGACGGCGAACTTCCTGACATGGATGCCCTGGAGGGAGGCGACGGGGGAGTCGGCGACGAGGGAGGCGACGAGGGGATGCCTGCGTCATGGAGGGGTAGGAATTGGAGGAGGGAGAAGAGGGAGAAGACAAGAGAGAAGAGTTAATCTGAGATTTAATTAGAAATTTAATTAGGGGTAATTACAATTTAATATTTAATTTGAATTGTAAGAGTGTTAAGGAATTTTAAATAAAATAACAGAATATTCTATTTGTATTCTCTTTAACTGATGGTGGGGATAATTTTAGAAATATGGGGATAATTGAAGAGTTATTGAGCAAATATGATGATTGAGGGATAGTTTAGAAATACGGTAGATTTAAGAGGGGGTATGCATGAGAAAACCCCTAAAATATTATAACTTATTTTTTCTATTGAAATTATAAGTGACTTTTCATATTCCATTATCTCCATGAAACTTAAAGATTTTGCGCTCGCAAATCACAAACACTGACCTTGCAGGAGTTATCAACCCTTTCTTTTCTGCATCTTCCATCATGGCATAAGCTGGCCTGATCAGCAAATAATGATAACACATATAATTAATAAAAATTGGACAGCTCAAGAGGAGTTAGAGAGAGAAGCTCTCACAGGGAGATTTTCCCCCCATGGTGGAAACTAGCCTTGGCTCCTCTTCTTCACTGAGTTGGCCTCTTCTTCTTGTCTTGCTTGGTTCGATCTCTGACCTGGAACTTGGTCTTCCCGTCCCCCCCTCTTGGGCTGGTGGGAGAGCCGGCTAGGCTCCCTACAGGTTCGTCCTCATGGTACTACCAGATCTAGGTCTGGGCAGCCCAGGGATCATGTTGGGAGGTTCATCAAAGGGAAATCGAAGGTGGAGGAGGCGGGTCCTGTCCAAGTTAACCTGCAGGTGCGGCGGCAGAGCTGGTTGCGCCTGTGTCCTTGGATCAGCAGGGCTCGGCTGAAGACAAAGTGGGTTCGGATGCAGACAATGAGGTTAGTGTGTACGAATCAGATGGCAATAGCTTTGTTTCTTCATCTGCTGAATCTGATTTGGAATTGAGGAGAAAGGGAAGTCGGTGGAGAGGCAGGATCTGTGCTCCACTCAGTTAGAGGAAGTTGAGGGGCTGGTGGCACAGCAGGTGGTGTTGAAATGTCCAACTCAGACCAGGTTGCTGCTGGGGTTATTCTGGGTGGTGATTCCCCTGCTAGGGTGTCGGAGAAGGGTGAGGGAGTGTGCCGCTGAACCCATGGGTGAATCTTTTCAAAGATAATCGCAATTTGGGAAATGGGATCAAGTTGCAGGAGGTTGAAATCGAAGGGGACTCGTTCAGCTTGACGAGGAGGATGTTGATGCGGTTGATGAGGCCGTGGGGATCTGTTTGGTGGGCTGTTTACTGGAAAATTCCCTGGTGAGAGGGCTGTCCGGAGTTTACGAGAAGGATGGAAAGTAGTATGTTCACATTGGCTCCATCGGTCGGGATGGATTGTGTTTAAATTCCAATCTGAGGAAGATAGGTTGAAGGTTCTGAATGGCGGTCCGTACTTCGCTTACGGGAGGAATTTAATGCTGAAAATCATGCCAAGATGTTTCAGGTTTGGGAGTGAAGAGATGACTACTGTTCCAGCTTGGATTCAGTTGCCGGACCTTCCGCTTGATTGGGAACGCCAGGGCCTTGAGTAAGATTGTGTCTAAGGTTGGGTTCCCATCACTACGGATATGATGACCCGGACTATAGATAGACTCTCCTTCGCGCGTGTGTGGTGGAGATAGATGCTTCGAAGGAGCTTGTTACTGCGGTGGAAGTGAGACTGCCAACCGGGGTAGTTTGTAAGAATGCAAGACTTTTAGCCATGGAGATGCTGGGTGCAACAAGGAATTAGGGGGAGGTCTTACCAGTTTTGTGCCTAAGAGGAAGGTCATCCTGGTGGGGTAACTAAGAGGAATATGGAGATCGTGGCTGGTTACAGGGGGGTGGGGGGGCAGACCTCTTGTTGGCAAGCCACAGTCGGGGGGTTCCTTCGGATGAGATGAGCCGGCGGCCTGTCCCTAGGGTGTCTGGCTCTAAGGTGGTCCAAGCGGCAGTTGCGCCGGATGTGGTGCCTGTACATGCGTGGCTGGGGAGATGGTGATCCAATCTGATGGTGCGCTAGGGGCTGCTCTGATGCCTGTGAGGACCTCTGCTCTGCTGCCAGTAAGGATGGTTTGGTGGCAACGCCAGGTGAGGGGAGGTCTGATGGCTGCAGTTCGGGTCAGGTAGGTGCTACCTTGCTGCCAGCTATAGCGGGATGGCAGCAAATCCTGCTGCGTCTCCTCTTTGCCCTGCTGTGGAACTGGATACTAGTGCTGTGGGATGGCTGCGGCATGCTATAAAGGGGAGAAGCAGAAGTTGTTGTCTGGACAGCAAGGTGCGGTTCCTGTCCTCCAACATTCTGACGTTGAGGTCACTCGGTTGGAGCCTGTGTGCCCAGCGAAGGGCCTGGATACTGGATACTGGTGATGGGGCTTGGACTAGATTGGTAATAAGAGGAAGCAGCAGAAGAAGTCTGGACAGCCAGGTGGGGCTGCGTCCACAATCAGTCTGATGGGGAGGGTCTGCCGTTGGAGCCTATGGAGTGTGTTTCCCGTAGTTGGGCGGAGGAGTGTGAGAGGTCCCTGTTCCGCATGCTAGATCGGCTTCTGTTTCAAGGGGGAAATTGAAGGGGAAAGCCCTTCACTCCTCTAAATGATGGCTGAGTTAGGTAAATTGTGGGGAAAGCCTTGCTTCCCTCTATATGAAGGTTGTATCCTGGTTCAGGTGATCGTTTAGTCGACTTCACTTTTTGGGTTAGTCGACTAAGTTAACACTTAGTCGACTAATTATGGGGGTAGTCGACTAACATGGATTTTACAGAGAGTCCAATAATTCCAGGGTTGGTTTCTGGTCGACTTGAGCTGTTGGATAGTCGACTATTGCTGCTGCCTGGCTGTCACCAGTTTGGCAACTATTTTGTATGTACTTCCTATTTGGTTGTGGGTGGTAGGGATTGGTAGTTTGTTGTAAGCCTCATGCTGGCTTCGTAGGATAGGGTGTTTTTATTGTAGTACTTGTTTGGGCTGCTGTAAGGATAGTGTTGATGTAGCTCTTGTTGGGCTGCTGCAAGACTTTTTGTAGATACTTTTTTTGGAATCAATAAAATTTACATTCTCCAAAAAAAATAATAAATTGGACAGCTGTGATCTAATCATCTTCTCCCAGAGATCATCATCAAGTAAATAAAATAAAATTAAGCAGAAATATCATACCTGTCCTTAACACTGAAAGAAGGTTGCATGAACTCCAACTTGGCTGCCACCTGAGCCACACACCCTTCAATCACTCTGTTGAGATAAACTATTGGTGTCCTCCCAATAAGCTAAAACATTTCATTAAAAAAATGCAGAAATTTGACAACATTAAATTTGCAAACTAATACTTAATTACTTCGAGATGGAATATATTTCAATATTAAATATGACTGGTCAATCCTGATGATCTGATTGAATAAGGGCAAGAATTAGATAAGCAGAAAAATACTGGGAATTTGATTCCAACTGCCCCAGTGACCCTTTTTTTTTTATTAAGAGAGCTAATCAGACACATGCAGTATACTATTTGTAAATTTCCAAAACTCTGAGATTTGTAATTAAAAAAGAAGACTATTGACTCCGATCAGTCTGCGAAATCAAAATGTGTGATCAAAAAGAAAAGAAAAGAAGTGCAGATATCATCCTATAGGAGAATAGTAAGTGAACCTATGAAGTGAATCAATGAGCAAAAATAAGGGAAAACATAAAGGTTTTAAAAAAAAAATTTAATCTGAAATTTATGGAGAAAATCGTTAATGGAATGGTTCTGAAAGTAGAGAGGATGACCTTGCCTTGGATGCATCACTCCTGACACTGCTTGCAGCCCTCATATCTTGAGGAGTTGCTTGATTAGTTGAGAAGCATGAGGCTGCTCTTGGAGAAATAATGCTAGATCCCTTTCTCATTATACCCATGACCCCACCGCCCAAGAACCCTGTCCTCTCTTTTTATATGCGCACATCTTATAACATGAATATGATAATGTGCGATCGGATCGTGAAAAAAAAAATCGAGATGTTAGAATTTTAAGCCGTCTCCTTAGGTTACAATCTAAGGAGACCTATTAGGAACACTTTTCCATATATATATATATATATATATATATATATATATATACATATATATATATATATATACTATATATATATATATATAACTATATATATATATATATATACATATATATATAATATATATATATATAGGTGTAACTAAGTTACAAATACATTTTTTTCACCACACAAAAAATGTCTTATGGGAACCACTGACATTAATTTTTGTTTGTATCTCATCAAACAAAATTTTTATGCCGTGAAAAGAGATGTGTGTAACTTAACTTGGTTACATCTAGGTGTATTGTAACCTTACCATATATATATATATATATATATATATATATATATATATATATATATATATATATATAATCCAAGAATTTTTTTTGGATGTTTTCCCTCCATTTAGAGGAAGATAATTGTCACAACCTATAGAGAAAAATCAACTCTGATTTTCCATGAAACAAACATAGGTACACAAATTTAGACAAAATAGTAACTTTTCAGTTCATTTTTGAAAAACAATCAGGCCCTAAGTTTCAAGTTTTCCTTAAATATTAGGATTGCCTTTGATGGCTCTTGAAGCCAGAGCCAGATTGTGATTTTTTTTTTTTTTAGCTCATCATAAGAATTCTAATGCCTGGACTGGGGCCAGTCTACTTCGAGGGAAGTATCTTCGGAGGAATTCTTGACTTCCATTTTTGAAAACCTCAGGTCGGCTCTGGTTTGGTTAGGATCTAACCACTTCAAACTCAAGTACTTCAAAGCAGTTCTGCATGAGAAGTATGTTCTGATAAAATTTGCATTCCAATTTACAGTTCCAACACCAATGTTGGTATGTCCAATATCAATATCCCAAACATCAAAAAATTGTCACTCACTGTAAGTGGTTTCACTGGAACATTAATGTAGTGTCTTGAGAGATTTTAGTGGGTCATGATCATGACTTGATGTGGATGTATTTAAAAGAATCTTCCATCCTACTTAAGGAAATAAAAAGTCAGAGAGGTAGAAAGAAACATAACTCGGCCTAGATAAGTAAGAGAGGAGATCTTGCCTGAGAGGCATTCCTCCTGATTTTGCTTGAAGACATGTCCATCAAATTTTGAGTCAGATGAGGATCCATGGCATAGTGAGCAGAGGATGAGTTTGCTCTCTGGAGAAGAGAGAACTCCTTGCACTCTTTTCTCAAGCAACTCATAAACCTTGCCATCTCTCTCTCTCTCTCTCTCTCTCTCTCTCTCTCTCTCCTCTCTCTCTCTCTCTCTCTCTATACTTTTTGTTGTGGCCTTACAAGCTTTTGAGCTAATATAAGTAGATAGAGATTCACCAACCGACATTATGTATATTATTTTGCGTATGAGCTCGTCAAGTTTTGGATCCATGGGGCTGTTTCTATCTCAAAAGAGTTGCTTGCTTTCAGCCACAGACCTCTGATAGAGAAAGATCCTGACCTGCCAACTGGAATGCATGAGCATGAAAATTGTGTTTCACAAAGGAATCAATTATACAAACAAAGTCTTGGGGGGGTGCAATGTATATGAAAATATGGCCTATATATTGGCCATCAGAATCTTTTTGAACGGCATATTAAGAAAGGATAAATCACGCATGTCATAGCTGTAAGGCTCGAGTAAAAGGAGAAATCTAACATTGGCACATGTAGTCATTAATTGAAGGAAAGTTTTCAATATATAAGATACAAGTAACCCTATAGCAATGGCAGAGATATGGGGGCACAGGGGGCACTTGCCCCCTCCCTATTGCAACAAATCGGCGCTCTAAAGACACAAATTTGTTACTTCTGGGATCGACATTTGTGAAACTTGACAATATGATCAGTACTTGCAATAGAAAAATAATGAAAAGCAAACTAGCAATACCTAGACAAAAGAGAAATAAGAAAGAACATGAAGATTTAACGTGGTACGGCTTAAACTTGGCCTACGTTCATGGGGAGAGAACTTGAGATTAGATTGAGATCAATGCTGGATTATAACTTTTATTTATAGGATTTTACAGAACAACTCTTATTTGGAATATGAGATGATCTTAGCCATTGGATACTTGAAGAATCTTAATCAATCTTATTAGGAGTTGATCTCCTTAATCTTGAAGAATTCTAGACTTTTAACCTTTAAAAACAAACTCTTCATTGAATAGAAATAGAGCACTATTGTACTCCATCAGAAAAGAAAATCTGTGCCTGAAAAAAAACTGAATCGCCTCGTACAGTCGACTAGTCTATATGATTAGTTGACTAATTCATAAACTAAGTTAGTCGACTATTGTAAACTCTTTCTCTTTGTATCCTACCAATTAATCAACTAATCCTTTTGATTAGTCGACCAATGGTCTTGTTAGTCGACTATATAGTCGACTAGCATATCTTAATCTGCTTCTTTTCTTCTGCTTCATGCTATCGTCTTCTCCAACTCGATTGGATCTTCTTAAACTATCATCTCCTCTTGTAAATAAGGTAAAAACCTAACAATCTCCACATTAATTTGCTTTTCAAGCCTTTAGTAAAACACATTGAGATTTCGATTACTATCTTGATTTTTTTTTGTTGAAACCGTGCTGTTAAGCCTTTAACTCTTGCCCCCTTTCTAGAGCCTTTGGCTGATTTACCATCTGTTGGCCCATAGGCCTTCCACCCTAGTTTTGATGATGATTAACTCATGTAGTTATGTTTACTAATAATCTTGTGTTGTTTAAGTTTCAGATCATTAACCAAGATATTAGTTGGTGATTAGCTTCAACAAGGTGTTTGGAAGCTTCACAAGTGATTCCAGGGCTAACCTTCAAGATCACACATTGCCTAGCCCATGGATGGAGTTTTGGAGCAAGTCAACTTGAAGATGAAGATCATCAAGAAGACTTAGGTATCCATAATTTAGATAGTGTGTTTTAGATCGATTTGTAAAGCTTAGTATAGTTGATATGCTCAAGTGCACATAACACACACGTTTCATGATTTGGATTTTGGTTTTCATGAATAGTAGATCAAAACAAGTTTATTTTATTCCTATGTATATTAGATATGTTCTAGATATACATTCATGCTTTAAACTTGCTAGACAAACTTATTTTGATATTGCTATTCATGTGTTGAAAAATCAAGTTTGAAAAATACATGTTTTGGTTTTGATAAAATTGGCAAGACTCAAAAATGAATTGATATGATTGATATATGTCTTGAAATTTTTATCACTTGTTTGAGTTTTGATATAAAATGATAAAAATAGTTTGTGGATTTTTAGAAGTATTAAAAGATTTTTAGAAAAATATTTTACAGTATTTTTAACCCAGTTTTTAGGTCCAGGACTCAACCAGTCGACTAAACCAGGTTATTAGTCGACTTGGCTGAAGTCCGGTCGACGAACCGGTCGACCGGACGTGCACAGATCTGTGCACGTTTGGAGTCCCTGGGACGGTCGACCGGGCCGGCGACCGGACTGAGAGCAGAGCTCTCTGTTTGTTTGGGTCGACCGGGCCGGTCGACCGTGGTTGCCCAACGGTCATATTTTTGACCGTTGGCGGTCGACCGGCGGTCGACCGCTGCCTGTCAGAGCTGCCAGCTCAGCTCTAACGGCTAGTTTCTGTTTTGGCCTATATAAACCCCAACTCTTTGGGATTTTGGCCAAGTTTTTTAAGGAGAAAAATTTCTGATTTCTAGAGTGTTTAAAACAAGTTTTCAAAAGTGTTTGGGGCTTTAATCTTTCAACCTTTATTGTTTTAGGTTTTTGAAAAAATCAAAGAAAAGAATATTTTGGGAGATTTGTCTTGGTTTTCATTCTATATCTTTTGCAAGAATTTTCCCAAGTGTTTTTCTTTGTTGCTTGTTTCCAAACACCTAGTTTTCACACTTGAGCTATCATACTATCCTAATCTATTAGGATCTTGTTTTTGTGGAAAAAGAAAAAGGAAAGAGGTTTGTGGTTGAAAGAGACCACTTATTGTAAACCCTTGATTTCTTGGTTGCTCCCTCTTTGGTAGAGGTTGAGGTTGTGTAATTGGGTTGTTGGTTTGCTCCCTCTTAGGTAGAGGTGGAGATTGGTGTTTGCTCCCTCTTGGTGAGGTGGAGTTGGTTGTTGGTTTGTATCCCTCTAGAGTGAGGTGGATTGGTTGTTGTATTGGCTACGGGCCTACCCCTCGGTTGTGAGGTGGTTGTTTGAGAGAGGAGTTTGGTACTCCTAGTGTTGTAACAAATCCTCTTCGGTAGAGTTCCCTCGGTGGGAGATAGTGGATTGGAAATCCTACACGGTGGTGTAGGCGGGGATGTAGAGCAAGGTGCTCGAACCTCGAAACATATCTTGGTGTTTGCGTTTTGATCCATTGTCTCTCTAACTCTCTCTCTTATAATTGTGCAAAGCATCATTCATATCATCATACCATATTTGCTTGTGTTGAGCATAATTCATATTGCCTTGCATTATTTCATATTGCTATTCATTCTTATATGCTTGGTTGTTTGTGTGTGCCTAACTTATACTTAACCAACAAGAGCTTCACATAGCACCTCAACCCATTCAAGGGGAATCAAGAGGAGTTAGTCCAGAGCCCTTCACGGGGAATTCGGCTACACTTGTTGTGTTGTATTAAGTTTGTGCAAGATTTGCATTAGCTTCCGCATTTAGCGCACATAGTTTTGCATTTTATTTCTAGATTAGCACTTACACCTATTCACCCCCCCTCTAGGTGTTTTTCAATTGGTATCAGAGCTAGTGCTC
This sequence comes from Agave tequilana, assembly GCA_038442645.1. Lineage (NCBI taxonomy): Eukaryota > Viridiplantae > Streptophyta > Magnoliopsida > Asparagales > Asparagaceae > Agave > Agave tequilana. The sequence continues at coordinate 52,444 of JAVJIF010008017.1, read as the reverse complement.
CTGATATTAGGCTTAACATCCTAGGAGTGAGATCCATTTGATTGCTAGTCTTTGTTTGCATTTGCTTGTTTGCACACTCATATAGTTTGCCATGGACTTCATGACCCCACCTAGCTTTGATCCTTCCAACATTCATGTTTGGAAGATTAGGATGACCGTTTATTTACAAACCCTAGGTCATAAAGTTTACCTTGCCATTACCAAGGAATCCTTCCTTAGTGATAGCAATCATATAGGGGCCAATGCACAAGCCCTTGAGGCCATTAGAAGCACGCTTTCAAAAGAATATCTATGAATGTTTCTAATCTTGATTCCGCTTTTGTAGTGTGGAACAAGTTGACAACAACCACCACCTCCAAGCTTCAAGTGCCAATCCAACCGGAGGAATCTAGTGGAGAATCCGATTCACAATGCTTCATGTCCAAGGGAATGACTCCTTGAGGTACATTCGGAACCCCACTTAGATAATGATGACTGTGCTAGTTCTTCAAATGATTATGTTGATCCCATGCCTTGAATGAAGAACTTTCTATTGTTTATGAAAAATTAATAGAAAATTATAATTTGTTGAAAAAGAAGAGTCTAGGAATTGAACAAGAAAATAAGAGTTTGCATGCTAGACTTAACAATGTTTTGCAAGAGAAGGTTGAGGTCTATAATGAAAGGGATCATTGAGATCTCAATTGGAACTTGCACTTAAAGAAAATGAATTTTTAAAATCTAAAAATGATTATGAAACTCTTTTGAAGAAAAATGAAAATTTGTCTTCGAAAGTCGATTTTGTTTTAAAAGAGAATGTTGCTTTGAAAAACAAAATCATTTCTATTTCAAATGAGTTGAATGTTTGTTTAGATAAGAACATTGTTTTGCAAAATAAAATTGATGCACATGTTTGCCATGCTAGTGTAGCTTCTTCATCTAGTCTACCTAATGCATGTACCTCTTCTTCTAGAATTAATGATGATATTTGTTTGTTAAAGAAGAGAGTAGATTGTTTGGGCTCCACTATGAGCCAATGTGCCATGAACCACACTCGCTTGGAATCCTTGGTTCGAAAGAAACAAGTTCCATCCTTTATGCATGCACACCCTCCACGGCATACACATGCTCCTCACGGACACCATCACAAGTATGCTCTTGTGTACACTTGTACACATTGTGGACGTAAGGGCCACCTACTAAATTTTGCTATGATAGATTACATGTTGATAATTTAGCAAAGAATTTTGTTTGGGTTAGAGAAGGTACTAACCCCATGGACCCAAAAGAGTATGGGTACCAAAGACCACCCTCCTATTATTTTGATGTAGGTGTGGGCTCTCACATGACGTGAGAGTGATAGCACCTTGGAGTGGATGCGTTCCGTACTTAAAGGAAATCAATTGGATGCATCACTTTCAAGGGAAGGTTTGGTGGAGAGGACCACCAGTTTTGGAGACAAGGAAAGTTACTTCTTCGGTTTTGGTAACTATCCTTTACTCCTATTTTATTGTTTTCATGCTTTTAACATTCATTGTTTATAGCATGTTTTTGATGTCTATGGATTAGTATGTTCATTCCATGTTTATTAGATCCTTGACATACATGTATAGTATTTGAGACACACATGCTTATGTGAACCCATACTTAGTGTTCTCACCTTTGTTTAAGCTATAATGTACATCATGAATCTAATACATGTGAATTTACATAGTAATCATGTTTTAGTTTTATCATGATGATTTTTATATTGTGTTTTGATGCTTCATGTTAAGATTACTTGTTTAAGATGTTAGTTTTCATTAAGACTAGGACTTATACTTGTACATATAGTGGGCCACAAATAAATCTATATATGTTGAGCTTGATTGCCAATTTGAACCCATTGGATATATTAGTATAGTCTAGTTTTGATGATTCATTCATTTCAAACTTGTATTTCATTTTTGAATTTGTTTATGATCTTTCACTTCATGTATATGTTTGTATTGCCAAACTTTAAGATATACATGTATACCCCTTGAGTCATTTGCCTTTCATGCAAATCTATATATGGACTCAATTGTGTTTAGGGATATATATGTATACTTATTGTGTTGACAATTCATACATATACCTTGAAATGAAATTTGTTGATGAAGATTTAGTTTTTCTCAATTTTGTGTTTTATTGGCTAACTTCATGTATATGTCTATCTTGTCCAAACTATTAGATATACATGTTTATCCTTTTGAGCCACGTGACTTAATGCATATATTTGTGGACTCGTTGAGTTTTGGATATGTATGTATGCTTTAGTTTGTATTAGACATACATATGCCTTGAAGATTGAATAATTTAGATGATTTTTATGTTTTCATGTTTCATGTTTAAGGAATAATTGAGCTTAATGAAAAGTTTTCATGATTATGATATTCACACCTTATTTGTACACTCACTTTTATTGCTTGCTCATGTTTTGTTTTCATGAGTCATATTTATGCTTAATTGAATTAGAGTGTTTGATATCATGTGGATTTTCATGTTTATGAAAAATATTTTGTTTTATTCCTTGCTTGAAAGATTTCGTACTAGTTAACAAAACTTTCCATTTAACTAGCTACGGTATTCTTCATTTTGGTAAAATTTTCAAACTAAGCTTATTTTCAAATCTATTTTTGAAAACCCCTACCATCCATGGGAGGTTGGATGGGAGATCATGTTCATGAATGCTTTAAAGTGAAAATCATTTAAAACTTTAACCTTAATTGGGAGGTATAGTAATATGATGTATACACTTGAACTTATTGTTATGTCAATTGGTATCATTGAACTCTTTCAATTGGTATCATTTTGATCTTCTTGTATACTCATATATGTTTGTATGTATGTATGATTTCAATTCCAAGAATATCAATTTCTATTGGTATCTATTTTTCATACATATATATGTTTGTGTTTATGCTAGTGCTTGAGTTTCAATTTTGCTTAAATTGATTACTTTTAAATTGGTATCAAGACTATGTATTATTTTAGTTGTATTTCATAAAGGGAGAAAATTTGATTTTGTCTTTCAATTGGTATTTGTACTCCCATACTTTATGATTGAAAATTCGAATTTGGTATCATATGGTTAAAATGAACAATTCTTACTATTGGTATCAATGTTTCTATGTAAGATCTTTTCAATTGATAAAACATTTACAATTGGTATCAAAATTGTGTGTTAGACATTCAAAAGTTATTATGTTTAATTTCAATTGATATCAAGATGTCTTGTGTTTTAAATTGGTATCTAAAATTTAGTTTAAAGTAAAATTCAAAATTTGATTTGTATTGCCTATATGCAAGAAGAGCTTAACATCTCTTCATATAGATTCATGTTGAGTGTATTGTGTAGTGAAGAGCTTAACATCTCTTCTTTATGTGGTACACGTGTGTAGGGGGAGCTTCACATCTCCTCTTATTCATTACATAATGTGTGTTATGTGAATTAGGGCTTAACATCCCTCCTTCATGTAATGCATATGTGTAGGGAAGCTAACTTAGCGTCTTCGTCTTCATGAATGTATATAGCATATAACATTATTGATCTTTGTTTATTTTCACTTGGTATCAAGATGCTTCATTGACATATTTTTAATTGGTATCATGTTTGTAGTCACCCCCTATTGACTTTGTTTTTGTTTTAGACAAAAAGGGGGAGAACATTGTTTGTATTGTTTTTAATGACACAATAAGGGGGAGAAAGATTTTTACCCCTCATTGTATTGTTTTGATTGTTTACCCCTTTGTTGATTATTGACAAAAAGGGGGAGAAAGATTTGGTGAGTTTTATATATGCATATTTGTTTTTGCATATATTAAGTTTTATTGGTAGTTTTATTTGGTATCTAGTATTGTTATTAAAGTGTTATTAATTTAATTGGTATCTAGAGCTTCTAGAATATGTTTTATGCATGTTGATGCATGCATGTTTATGTACATTCATTGCATATCTTTTATCTATTTGCTTATGCATGAGTTAAGGGGGAGCTTCTTTGAAGCTTTACTTTAATCCATGCATATATAACTCCATGAGTTTTGTCATCATCAAAAAGGGGGAGATTGTTGGCCCATAGGCCTTCCACCCTAGTTTGATGATGATTAACTCATGTAGTTATGTTTACTAATAATCTTGTGTTGTTTAAGTTTCAGATCATTAACCAAGATATTAGTTGGTAATTAGCTTCAACAAGGTGTTTGGAAGCTTCACAAGTGATTCCAGGGCTTAAGCTTCAAGATCACACATTGCCTAGCCCATGGATGGAGTTTTGGAGCAAGTCAACTAGAAGATGAAGATCATCAAGAAGACTTAGGTATCCATAGTTTAGATAGTGTGTTTTAGATCCATTTGTAAAGCTTAGTATAGGTGATATGCTCAAGTGCACATAACACACACGTTTCATGATTTGGATTTTGGTTTTCATGAATAGTAGATCAAAACAAGTTTATTTTATTCCTATGTATATTAGATATGTTCTAGATATACATTCATGCTTTAAACTTGCTAGACAAACTTATTTTGATATTGCTATTCATGGTTGAAAAATCAAGTTTGGAAAAATACATGTTTTGGTTTTTGATAAAATTGGCAAGACTCAAAAATGAATTGATATGATTGATATATGTCTTGAAATTTTTATCACTTGTTTGAGTTTTGATATAAAATGATAAAAATAGTTTTGTGGATTTTTAGAAGTATTAAAAGATTTTTAGAAAAATATTTTACAGTATTTTTAACCCAGTTTTCAGGTCCAGGACTCAACCAGTCGACTAAACCAGGTTATTAGTCGACTTGGCTGAAGTCCGGTCGACCGAGCCGGTCGACCGGACGTGCACAGATCTGTGCACGTTTGGAGTCCCTGGGACGGTCGACCGGGCCGGTCGACCGGGCCGGTCGACCGGACTGAGAGCAGAGCTCTCTGTTTGTTTGGGTCGACCGGGCCGGTCGACCGTGGTTGCCCAACGGTCATATTTTTGACCGTTGGCGGTCGACCGAGCAAACTAATTTCTTTTCCCACAAACACAATGATCCTATAGAGAGGATAGAATGATAAGCTCAAGTGTGGAAAACAAAGTGTTTTTAACAAAGAAAATCACTTGGGTTGGCTTTGTGCCTTTCCCTCTTGTGTAGAGGAGGTTGTGCAATTGGGTTGTATCCCTCAAGTTGTGAGGTGATTGACATTGGTGGCTTTGTCCCTAGCCTCTAAGTGTAGAGGTGGTGTTTGTAAAGAGAGGAGTTCGGTACTCCCGGTTATTGTATTGCCCCAAATCCTCGGTGGAGGTTTCCTGTGTGGGAGTCCTAGGTGGACAAGCTAGTGGATTCAAAATCCTTCTGGGTGAAGGCGGGGATGTAGAGCTGGGTGCTCGAACCTCGAAACAAATCTTGTGGTTTGTGCTTGATCCATTGACTCTTACTCTCTCTCTCTCTTTACTTTGTGCCTTGCATCATTCATATTGTCATATCTCTATTATATGCTTGGATTGTGTTTGTGTACCTCACTTGTGCTTAACCACGAGAGCTTCATATAGCGCCTCAACTCTTATTTAGAGGAATCAAGAGGAGTTAGTCTAGAGCCCTTCACCGGGAATTCGGCTACACTCGTTGGTTGCATTAAGTGTAGTTGCAATTAGTTTTTAATTTTCACATTTAGTTCATTAGATTAGCCTAATCACCTATTCACCCCCCTCTAGGTGATTTCAATTGGTATCAGAGCCTACGCTCCTGATATTAGGTTTAACCACCTAGGAGTGTGATCTTGGTTTTGCTAATCTACATTTGCATTTGCATTTGCACACATATAGTTTGCACTCATGGATAGCCCTCCCATGTTTGATTACTCTAAACTAGATATTTGAAAGGTTATGATGAGTTGTCATTTGAAAGCCCTAGGATATAAGGTTCACCTTGCCATTACCAAGGAATCCTACCTTAGTGATAGCAAGCATGTAGAGGCAAATTCTATAGCCCTAAAGGCACTTAGAGCATCACTTCATAAAGATTATTTACATGTGTTTTCTCACTATGAATCGGCTTTTACAGTATGGAGCATTTTAACTTCTCCCGAGCTACAAAGATTATCGATAAGATGAGGAGATCTAGAAGAGATGAGTCCGATGAACGTTGCTTCATGGTCCAAGGGAATGACTCCCTTGAGGTACAATCAGAATCTCAACTAGATGCTAGTTCTAGTTCCTATTGCAATGAATGTTTAGAGGCTCAAGCCATGAATGATAAACTTGCTAAAAATTGTGAAAATTTGATTGCAAAATACAAACTTTTGAAAAAGGATAATCTTATTTTAAAAGAAGAAAATAAAAATTTATCTTCTAGACTTGAAAATGTTTTGCAAGAAAGGGATGAGATTTCAAGTGAACTTGACTCATTTAAATCACAACTTGATCTTGCACTTAATAAAAACAAAATTCTGAAAAGTAAAAATGATTGTGAATATATTTTGATGAAAAATAAGGATTTAACTTCAAAATTTGATTTTGTATTAAAAGAGAATAATTCCTTGAAAAACAAAATTGACTTAATTTCACAAGAATTGAAAGAGTGTTTAAAGAAAAATATTTCTTTGCAAAATGATTTTGACACTCATGTTTGTCATGCTAGTGTAGCTTCACCTAGCTTACCTATTGCATGCTCCACTTTATCTTCTAGTATTGAAAATGATATAAATGATTTGAAGAAAAGTGTGAATTGTTTGGGCTCCACTTTGAGCCATTGTGCCATGAATCATACACGGTTGGAATCTTTGTTTCGAAAGAAACAAGTTCCTATTATGCATGCACACCATACATGGCATACACATGCTCCTCACGGTCACACCCATCACATGTATGCTCATGTGTACACTTGTACACATTGTGAACGTAAGGGCCACCTTGCTAAATTTTGTTATGATCGTATAAATGATTCTAATTTAGCAAATAAGTTTGTTTGGGTTAGGAAAGGAACTAACCCCCATGGACCCAAAAGAGTGTGGGTACCAAAGACCACCCCTATTGTATTTGATGCAGGTGTGGGTTCTCGCATGACGTGAGAGCGATGGTGCCTTGAGGTGGATGCGTTCCGAGCTTAAAGAGGACTATTTGAATGCATCACTTTCAAGGGGAGTTTGGTGGAAAGGCCACCTTATTTTGGAGATATGGAGAGTTGCTTTCATGGTTTTGGTAACGGTCTCTTACTCCTCTTTATTGTTTACATGTATTTCATATCATTGTTTTAGCATGTTTTAATGTTTATTGATTATTATGATTATGCCATGATTATTAGAATAGTGATATACATGATTAGTTATTTGAGACATCCATGTTTTATATGGATCTATATTTAGTGTTCTCTCTTTGTTTTGAACTAAATATGTATGTCCTAGATCTAATGCATGTGCATGTACATAATGATCATATGTATGTTTATGAGTTTTGTTTTGATACTTCATGTTTTGAATATATGTTTAAATGTTAGTTTTCATTAAAACTAGGATATATACTTGTACATATAGTGGGCCACAAATAGATTATTATATGTTTGTGCTTGAACTCTCATTTGTATCTATTAGATGTACTAGTATAGTCTAGTTTTGATGATTCATGCATTTGATTTGTATTCCCATTTTTATACATGTTTTCCATATCTTCATGTATATGTCCATCTTGTCTAAACTATTGATAATACATATACATCCTTGAGCCACGTGCCTTCATGCATATACATTTGTGGACTCGTTATGTTTTAGATATATATATGTATACTTTAGTTTGTATATGACATACATATGCCTTGAAGAATTCTAGTTTTGATGATTCTCATGTTTAAGAAATTTTGAGCTTAATTGACTATTTCATGATTATATGTTTCACATAACACTTGTACACTCATTTCACTTATTGGTTTCTCATGATTGTGGTTTCATGAGTATGATATGGGCTTTATGGACTTTGAGTGTTTAGTGACCATGTGGTTTACATGTTTTTCATGAAATATCTTTTTGTTTATTCCTTACTTGAAGGATTTCGTACTAGTTTACAAATTTTTTACTAGTTCGTATTCTTCATATGGTAGAGATTTTCAAACATACTCTATTTTCAAACCTATTTTTGAAAAACCCCTACCTTCTAAGAGCGGTTGGATGGGCGACCATGCCTTGTATGTTCTTATTGAAAATTATTTTAAACATGTGCATGAAATGGGTGGTAGGTGATATGAGTTATACACTTGATCTTATTATTGGTTCAATTGGTATCATTAGATCTTTTCAATTGGTATCAATATTGACATTTTTCTTGTATACTCATATATTGTTTTTGTGTATGTATGCCTTCAATTGGTATCATCTATTTTGATTGGTACTCATTTTTCATACACCTATATATATTTTATTTGTGCTTACTATATCCCTATATTTTAGAGCACAAATGTTGAATATGCTAAGCTTGATTTTTAATGAATATCATATTTCAATTGATTAGTTTTCAATTGGTATCCTAATACAAGCTTATGCATGGTTTTTGTATTTCATAAAGGGGGAGAAAATTTGTATTTTATCTTTCAATTGGTATTTTGTTTACCGTTGATTTTCACTCTCATACTTTATGATGAACAGTGATTAAAAAATTAATATTGATTTTAATTTGGTATCATATGTTCAAAATGACAAATACTTACCATTGGTATCAAAATTTTTATGTTTACCTTCAATTGGTATGTGTTCAATATATGGTATCATAATGACTCACATTGTTATATTTTAATTAGTTTCATGTTGGTTTTCCATTTCACCCCTTAGAGTATGTTATTGTTTCTAACAAAAAGGGGGAGAAGAATTATTTTTATTGGTTTGCCTTTGACCCCTTTGTTGATGATTGACAAAAAGGGGGAGAAGAATTTGAGTTTATATGCATGTTTTTATGTTTATGTTATGCATGTTTTTTATTTTGGTATCAAGAGCTTGTTTTATGCATGTTGATGCATTTCTTATATCGTGTTTTATGTTTGGTATCAAGAGCTATTTTGATATCAAGAGTTTGTTTTATGCATATCTATGCATTATCATGTTTAAGATTCATTGCATATTTATTGTTTATTGCTATGCATGAGTTAAGGGGGAGCTTCTTTGAAGTTTTACTTTAATCTATGCATATATAACTCCATGAGTTTTGTCATCATCAAAAAGGGGGAGATTGTTGGCCCAGAGGCCTTCCACTCTAGTTTTGATGATGATTAACTCATGTAGTTATGTTTACTAATAATCTTGTGATGTTTAATTTCAGATCTTTAATCAAGATATTAGTAGGTGATTAGCTTCAACAAAGGAGTTTTGAAGCCTTTCACATGGTGATTCAAGAGCCCGAGCATCAAGATCATATATATAGCACTCATTGGAGTCAAGCTCGGTGGATTATGGTTTGGATCGAGTCGGCTTGAAGACAGAGTTCGTCAAGAAGACATCGGTACATAGTTTAGTTTTTGTTTAGATCCATGTGTAAAGATTAGATAGTGTGATATGCTCAAGTTCACAACACACACACGTTTTATGTTTTGGATATTGGTTTTTCGGTTTTGGTTTAACCGATCTTAGTTTTCATGAGTAGATAGTATCAAAGCAAGTTTACTTTGTTTAAATGTATATTAGATATGTTCTATATACATCTATGCTTCAACTATTTATACAAACTTAGTTTGATAACTATTCATGTATTTAGGTTTTGTATTTTAACAAAACTTGTTTTTGAAATTATTGTCAAAAACATTGATATATATATGTTTCATGTATGTTGGATTATATCCATATACATCATGCCTTAAAGTTGTTTAAATATCATGTTTTTGTATTTGAATGAGTTTTGAAAAAATCGGATTTCCATTTGAAAAATCCAAGTTTTTAGAAAATACAGTTTTTGGTTTTCGACAAAATTTATAAGTCACAAAAATGGTTCAAAAGTTTGAAATTTGTGTTAAAATTTTTCACACAAGTTTTTATATCAGAGTATTATGCCGAAACTATTTTTGTTAATTTTTAGAGATTTTATGAGATTTTTTAGGATGTTAAAAACCCAAGTTTTTAGTCCCTAAACCCTGCATGCCAGGCTCTGGCGGTCGACCGCACGGTCAACCGGACCAGGAACCGGTCGACCGGAGCAGTCGACCGGACGTGCACACAAACGTGCACGCAGCCTGCCCTTTGGGCCGGTCGACCGACTGATAGCAACCCACTCTCGGGTTGCTCCGGTCGACCGGGCGGTCGACCGGCCAGAGAGTCGTTGCTCTCTGGTTCAGGGCCCTGTCAATCGGGCGTTCGACCAATAGTTGGCAACGGTCAAAATTTGACTGTTGGTCGGTCGACCGGAAGGTCAAATCTGGCCATTTTTGCTACCAACGGCTACATTTTTAAAGAGGCTATAAAAACCCCATTTGAGAGAGGTTCTCTCTAAGAATTTTTGAGCCAAAATTTCTGAGCTTTCTCTAGTGTTTATACAAGTTTTTGAAAAGAGTTTCTTAGTGCTAAAAGATCAATCTTCAATGTTTTTAAAAGTGTTTTGTTGTTTCAAAGAAAATAGTCTTTTGGGAATTGTTTTTGATCTAAAAATTCTATATCTTTTTGGAGAGTTTTCCAAGTGATTTTCTTTGTTAAAATCACTTTGTTTTCCACACTTGAGCTTATCATTCTATCCTCTCTATAAGATCATTGTGTTTGTGGGAAAAGAAATTGGTTTGTGGTCTTTTGATCACCAAGTTGTAAACCCTCATCATTGCTTGGCTTCGTGCCTTTCCCTTTGTGTAGAGGAGGTTGTGCAATTGGGTTGTATCCCTCAAGTTGTGTGGTGATCCTTGTTTGGCTTTGTGCTTATCCCTCAAGTTGTGAGGTGATTGATATTGGTAGCTTTGTGCCTAGCCTCTAAGTGTAGAGGTGGTGTTTGTAAAGAGAGGAGTTCGGTACTCCCAGTTATTGTATTGCCCCAAATCCTCGGTGGAGGTTCCTTGTGTGGGAGTCCTAGGTGGACAAGCTAGTGGATTCGAAATCCTTCTGGGTGAAGGCGAGGATGTAGATTGGGTGCTCGAACCTCGAAACAAATCTTGTTGTTTGCGCTTGATCCATTGACTCTTACTCTCTCTATCTTTACTTTGTGCCTTGCATCATTCATATTGTCATATCTATTATATGCTTGGATTGTGTTTGTGTGCCTCACTTGTGCTTAACCACGAGAGCTTCATATAGCGCCTCAACTCTTATTCAGAGGAATCAAGAGGAGTTAGTCCAGAGCCCTTCACCGGAATTCGGCTACACTCGTTGGTTGCATTAAGTGTAGTTGCAGTTAGTTTTTAATTTTCACATTTAGTTCATTAGATTAGCCTAATCACCTATTCACCCCCCTCTAGGTGATTTCAAAGGGATTGTCTTTCATTGATCAAGGTAAGAGTAAAGGTCTTATATCCTTCTTCAGGAAGAGAATTCAATAGAATTATTGCTTTATCCTCTTCATCAATCTTCACATCCTTCAACCAGGTCTGTAAGAAACTTTGTGTAGCTGTTCATGTGTTCGTCTATGGAGATTTCCCTCTTTGTTTAGAAACGATAAAGCCTCCTCTTCAACTGCAACTGCGATTCGATGCTTTTTCAGATACTTTTTCTTTAGGATCTCCTACAACTATCTCGCAGATGTTTCATATAACACATGATACTTCAATTTATGACAAAAGATGGTGAAGGTGTTGCTGGTGCAATAGCTCACAAGACCTTGCAGGGTAATTCATCAAGACCTACAGCTACGTCAAATGAGGGTTGGAAAGAAATGGATCTAAAGACGAAAAGCACAATCCAACTATGTCTTGCAGACGAGGTGATGTACAATGTGATGGATGAAGAAATAACTATAGGATTATGGTCAAGGTTAGAAATATTGTATATGACAAAAAGCCTCTCCAACAAGTTGTATCTCAAGAAACAATTATATGAGCTATGCATGAACGAAGGAACAATGGTGTTGAAGCATTTAAACTTCTTCAACAAGATCATCAGTGAGCTTCTAATTATTGATGTCAAGATCGACGAGGAGGACATGGCCTTAATACTTCTCAGTTCTCTTTCACAGTTATATGATCACATTGTCACTACCATGCTCTACGGTAAGGAAACTATCATCTTGGATGAGGTCACGTCAACTTTCTTATCTAATGAGATTAGAAAAAGACCAAATCAAGAGTAGCAGACATGATCAGGTTTGGTGGTCACAAGAAGAAAAGGAAGAGGAGAAGAAAAAAAAGGTCCGGACTCATCAAAGGCATGTCACTTTTTTTACAGGGAAGGTCATTGGAAGAGTGACTGCAATCATCGGCAATAGTGGCTGAAAAAGAAGGGGGCAAGCTATGGAGACAGACGTAGCATTGAGCGATGTAGAGGACATTGAAGTATTAATGGCTTCCTACGAAGACAACACTTCTCAAGATAAAGGTTGGATATTTGATTCGGGTAATACAGTTCATGTATATTCTCAAAAAGAGCTATTCAACTCCTTGGTTGTAAAGGAGGAAGAGACTGTCAAGATGGTGAATGGCTCGGCTTGCAAAGTTATTGGCACTGGGATAGTCAAGATTATAGAAAGAGATATGAGACAGTGCATGCTCTAGAGGCAGTCTGGTATGTCTCAGAGGCATACTATAATCTATTATCCATAGGGGTGCTCTATGAAGAAGGATGTTAGATCTAAGTGCATCAAGGCACCATCATAGTTAGCTAAGAAGACAGGATAATCTGGAAGGAGAGATATGTGAAGGATTATATAAGCTGAAGGAAGGAAACTCAGTTTGAGGTAAAGTTTCAGGGATAATCTTAGAAGGGGGCTCATTCTGAGGTGGAGCTTCAAGAAAAACAGCAATGGGATATGAACCGGATCAAAGTGTTGCGAGAAAAAGAAATGGTGCATCTGGATAAGACTCGAGATGGCTCAAGCCATGATGGTGAAAAACACCTAGAGGGGGGGTGAATAGGTGTAAGTGCTAATCTAGAAATAAAATGCAAAACTATGTGCGCTAAATGCGGAAGCTAATGCAAATCTTGCATAAACTTAATACAACACAACAAGTGTAGCCGAATTCCCCGTGAAGGGCTCTGGACTAACTCCTCTTGATTCCCCTTGAATGGGTTGAGGTGCTATGTGAAGCTCTTGTTGGTTAAGTATAAGTTAGGCACACACAAACAACCAAGCATATAAGAATGAATAGCAATATGAAATAATGCAAGGCAATATGAATTATGCTCAACACAAGCAAATATGGTATGATGATATGAATGATGCTTTGCACAATTATAAGAGAGAGAGTTAGAGAGACAATGGATCAAAACGCAAACACCAAGATATGTTTCGAAGTTCGAGCACCTTGCTCTACATCCCCGCCTACACCACCGTGTAGGATTTCCAATCCACTATCTCCCACCGAGGGAACCTCTACCGAAGAGGATTTGTTACAACACTAGGAGTACCAAACTCCTCTCTCAAACAACCACCTCACAACGAGGGGTAGGCCCGTAGCCATACAACAACCAATCCACCTCACTCTAGAGGGATACAAACCAACAACCAACTCCACCTCACCAAGAGGGAGCAAACACCAATCTCCACCTCTATCTAAGAGGGAGCAAACCAACAACCCAATTACACAACCTCAACCTCTACCAAAGAGGGAGCAACCAAGAAATCAAGGGTTTACAATAAGTGGTCTCTTTCAACCACAAACCTCTTTCCTTTTTCTTTTTCCACAAAAACAAGATCCTAATAAATTAGGATAGTATGATAGCTCAAGTGTGGAAACTAGGTGTTTGGAAAACAAGCAACAAAGAAAAACATTTGGGAAAATTCTTGCAAAAGATATAGAATGAAAACCAAGACAAATCTCCCAAAATATTCTTTTCTTTGATTTTTCCAAAAACCTAAAACAATAAAGATTGAAAGATTAAAGCCCCAAACACTTTTAAAAACTTATTTTAAACACTCTAGAAACCAGAAATTTTTCTCCTTAAAAAACTTGGCCAAAATCCCAAAGAGTTGGGGTTTATATAGGCCAAAACAGAAACTAGCCGTTAGAGCTGAGCTGGCAGCTCTGACAGGCAGCGGTCGACCGCCCGGTCGACCGCCAACGGTCAAAAATATGACCGTTGGGCAACCACGGTCGACCGGCCCGGTCGACCCAAACAAACAGAGAGCTCTGCTCTCAGTCCGGTCGACCGGCCCGGTCGACCGGCCCGGTCGACCGTCCCAGGGACTCCAAACGTGCACAGATCTGTGCACGTCCGGTCGACCGGCTCGGTCGACCGGACTTCAGCCAAGTCGACTAATAACCTGGTTTAGTCGACTGGTTGAGTCCTGGACCTGAAAACTGGGTTAAAAATACTGTAAATATTTTTCTAAAAATCTTTTAATACTTCTAAAAATCCACAAAACTATTTTTATCATTTTATATCAAAACTCAAACAAGTGATAAAAATTTCAAGACATATATCAATCATATCAATTCATTTTTGAGTCTTGCCAATTTTATCAAAAACCAAAACATGTATTTTTCCAAACTTGATTTTTCAACCATGAATAGCAATATCAAAATAAGTTTGTCTAGCAAGTTTAAAGCATGAATGTATATCTAGAACATATCTAATATACATAGGAATAAAATAAACTTGTTTTGATCTACTATTCATGAAAACCAAAATCCAAATCATGAAACGTGTGTGTTATGTGCACTTGAGCATATCACCTATACTAAGCTTTACAAATGGATCTAAAACACACTATCTAAACTATGGATATCTAAGTCTTCTTGATGATCTTCATCTTCTAGTTGACTTGCTCCAAAACTCCATTCATGGGCTAGGCAATGTGTGATCTTGAAGCTTAAGCCCTGGAATCACTTGTGAAGCTTCCAAATACCTTGTTGAAGCTAATCACCAACTAATATCTTGGTTAATGATCTGAAACTTAAACAACACAAGATTATTAGTAAACATAACTACATGAGTTAATCATCATCAAAACTAGGGTGGAAGGCCTATGGGCCAACAATCTCCCCCTTTTTGATGATGACAAAACTCATGGAGTTATATATGCATGGATTAAAGTAAAGCTTCAAAGAAGCTCCCCCTTAACTCATGCATAAGCAAATAGATAAAAGATATGCAATGAATGTACATAAACATGCATGCATCAACATGCATAAAACATATTCTAGAAGCTCTAGATACCAATTAAATTAATAACACTTTAATAACAATACTAGATACCAAATAAAACTACCAATAAAACTTAATATATGCAAAAACAAATATGCATATATAAAACTCACCAAATCTTTCTCCCCCTTTTTGTCAATAATCAACAAAGGGGTAAACAATCAAAACAATACAATGAGGGGTAAAAATCTTTCTCCCCCTTATTGTGTCATTAAAAACAATACAAACAATGTTCTCCCCTTTTTGTCTAAAACAAAAACAAAGTCAATAGGGGGTGACTACAAACATGATATCAATTAAAAATATGTCAATGAAGCATCTTGATACCAAGTGAAAATAAACAAAGATCAATAAATGTTATATGCTATATACATTCATGAAGACGAAGACGCTAAGTTAGCTTCCCTACACATATGCATTACATGAAGGAGGGATGTTAAGCCCTAATTCACATAACACACATTATGTAATGAATAAGAGGAGATGTGAAGCTCCCCCTACACACGTGTACCACATAAAGAAGAGATGTTAAGCTCTTCACTACACAATACACTCAACATGAATCTATATGAAGAGATGTTAAGCTCTTCTTGCATATAGGCAATACAAATCAAATTTTGAATTTTACTTTAAACTAAATTTAGATACCAATTTAAAACACAAGACATCTTGATATCAATTGAAATTAAACATAATAACTTTTGAATGTCTAAACACAAATTTTGATACCAATTGTAAATGTTTTATCAATTGAAAAGATCTTACATAGAAACATTGATACCAATAGTAAGAATTGTTCATTTTAACCATATGATACCAAATTCGAATTTTCAATCATAAAGTATGGGAGTACAAATACCAATTGAAAGACAAAATCAAATTTTCTCCCCCTTTATGAAATACAAACTAAAATAATACATAGTCTTGATACAATTTAAAAGTAATCAATTTAAGCAAAATTGAAACTCAAGCACTAGCATAAACACAAACATATATATGTATGAAAAATAGATACCAATAGAAATTGATATTCTTGGAATTGAAATCATACATACATACAAAACATATATGAGTATACAAGAAGATCAAAATGATACCAATTGAAAGAGTTCAATGATACCAATTGACATAACAATAAGTTCAAGTGTATACATCATATTACTATACCTCCCAATTAAGGTTAAAGTTTTAAATGATTTTCACTTTAAAGCATTCATGAACATGATCTCCCATCCAACCTCCCATGGATGGTAGGGGTTTTCAAAAATAGATTTGAAAATAAGCTTAGTTTGAAAAATTTACCAAAATGAAGAATACCGTAGCTAGTTAAATGGAAAGTTTTGTTAACTAGTACGAAATCTTTCAAGCAAGGAATAAAACAAAATAATTTTTCATAAACATGAAAATCCACATGATATCAAACACTCTAATTCAATTAAGCATAAATATGACTCATGAAAACAAAACATGAGCAAGCAATAAAAGTGAGTGTACAAATAAGGTGTGAATATCATAATCATGAAAACTTTTCATTAAGCTCAATTATTCCTTAAACATGAAAACATGAAAACATAAAAATCATCTAAATTATTCAATCTTCAAGGCATATGTATGTCTAATACAAACTAAAGCATACATACATATCCAAAACTCAACGAGTCCACAAAATATATGCATTAAGTCACGTGGCTCAAAAGGATAAACATGTATATCTAATAGTTTGGACAAGATAGACATATACATGAAGTTAGCCAATAAAACACAAAATTGAGAAAAACTAAATCTTCATCAACAAATTTCATTTCAAGGTATATGTATGAATTGTCAACACAATAAGTATACATATATATCCCTAAATACAATTGAGTCCATATATAGATTTGCATGAAAGGCAAATGACTCAAGGGGTATACATGTATATCTTAAAGTTTGGCAATACAAACATATACATGAAGTGAAAGATCATAAACAAATTCAAAAATGAAATACAAGTTTGAAATGAATGAATCATCAAAACTAGACTATACTAATATATCCAATGGGTTCAAATTGGCAATCAAGCTCAACATATATAGATTTATTTGTGGCCCACTATATGTACAAGTATAAGTCCTAGTCTTAATGAAAACTAACATCTTAAACAAGTAATCTTAACATGAAGCATCAAAACACAATATAAAAATCATCATGATAAAACTAAAACATGATTACTATGTAAATTCACATGTATTAGATTCATGATGTACATTATAGCTTAAACAAAGGTGAGAACACTAAGTATGGGTTCACATAAGCATGTGTGTCTCAAATACTATACATGTATTAAACAATAAGTGAAATGAGTGTACAAGTGTTATGTGAAACATATAATCATGAAAATAGTCAATTAAGCTCAAAATTTCTTAAACATGAGAATCATCAAAACTAGAATTCTTCAAGGCATATGTATGTCATATACAAACTAAAGTATACATATATATATCTAAAACATAACGAGTCCACAAATGTATATGCATGAAGGCACGTGGCTCAAGGATGTATATGTATTATCAATAGTTTAGACAAGATGGACATATACATGAAGATAAGGAAAACATGTATAAAAATGGGAATACAAATCAAATGCATGAATCATCAAAACTAGACTATACTAGTACATCTAATAGATACAAATGAGAGTTCAAGCACAAACATATAATAATCTATTTGTGGCCCACTATATGTACAAGTATATATCCTAGTTTTAATGAAAACTAACATTTAAACATATATTCAAAACATGAAGTATCAAAACAAAACTCATAAACATACATATGATCATTATGTACATGCACATGCATTAGATCTAGGACATACATATTTAGTTCAAAACAAAGAGAGAACACTAAATATAGATCCATATAAAACATGGATGTCTCAAATAACTAATCATGTATATCACTATTCTAATAATCATGGCATAATCATAATAATCAATAAACATTAAAACATGCTAAAACAATGATATGAAATACATGTAAACAATAAAGAGGAGTAAGAGACCGTTACCAAAACCATGAAAGCAACTCTCCATATCTCCAAAATAAGGTGGCCTTTCCACCAAACTCCCCTTGAAAGTGATGCATTCAAATAGTCCTCTTTAAGCTCGGAACGCATCCACCTCAAGGCACCATCGCTCTCACGTCATGCGAGAACCCACACCTACATCAAATACAATAGGGGTGGTCTTTGGTACCCACACTCTTTTGGGTCCATGGGGGTTAGTTCCTTTCCTAACCCAAACAAACTTATTTGCTAAATTAGAATCATTTATACGATCATAACAAAATTTAGCAAGGTGGCCCTTACGTTCACAATGTGTACAAGTATACACATGAGCATACATGTGATGGGTGTGACCGTGAGGAGCATGTGTATGCCATGTATGGTGTGCATGCATAATAGGAACTTGTTTCTTTCGAAACAAAGATTCCAACCGTGTATGATTCATGGCACAATGGCTCAAAGTGGAGCCCAAACAATTCACACTTTTCTTCAAATCATTTATATCATTTTCAATACTAGAAGATAAAGTGGAGCATGCAATAGGTAAGCTAGGTGAAGCTACACTAGCATGACAAACATGAGTGTCAAAATCATTTTGCAAAGAAATATTTTTCTTTAAACACTCTTTCAATTCTTGTGAAATTAAGTCAATTTTGTTTTTCAAGGAATTATTCTCTTTTAATACAAAATCAAATTTTGAAGTTAAATCCTTATTTTTCATCAAAATATATTCACAATCATTTTTACTTTTCAGAATTTTGTTTTTATTAAGTGCAAGATCAAGTTGTGATTTAAATGAGTCAAGTTCACTTGAAATCTCATCCCTTTCTTGCAAAACATTTTCAAGTCTAGAAGATAAATTTTTATTTTCTTCTTTTAAAATAAGATTATCCTTTTTCAAAAGTTTGTATTTTGCAATCAAATTTTCACAATTTTAGCAAGTTTATCATTCATGGCTTGAGCCTCTAAACATTCATTGCAATAGGAACTAGAACTAGCATCTAGTTGAGATTCTGATTGTACCTCAAGGGAGTCATTCCCTTGGACCATGAAGCAACGTTCATCGGACTCATCTCTTCTAGATCTCCTCATCTTATCGATAATCTTTGGTAGCTCGGGAGAAGTTAAAATGCTCCATACTGTAAAAGCCGATTCATAGTGAGAAAACACATGTAAATAATCTTTATGAAGTGATGCTCTAAGTGCCTTTAGGGCTATAGAATTTGCCTCTACATGCTTGCTATCACTAAGGTAGGATTCCTTGGTAATGGCAAGGTGAACCTTATATCCTAGGGCTTTCAAATGACAACTCATCATAACCTTTCAAATATCTAGTTTAGAGTAATCAAACATGGGAGGGCTATCCATGAGTGCAAACTATATGTGTGCAAATGCAAATGCAAATGTAGATTAGCAAAACCAAGATCACACTCCTAGGTGGTTAAACCTAATATCAGGAGCGTAGGCTCTGATACCAATTGAAATCACCTAGAGGGGGGTGAATAGGTGATTAGGCTAATCTAATGAACTAAATGTGAAAATTAAAAACTAATTGCAACTACACTTAATGCAACCAACGAGTGTAGCCGAATTCCCGGTGAAGGGCTCTAGACTAACTCCTCTTGATTCCTCTAAATAAGAGTTGAGGCGCTATATGAAGCTCTCGTGGTTAAGCACAAGTGAGGTACACAAACACAATCCAAGCATATAATAGAGATATGACAATATGAATGATGCAAGGCACAAAGTAAAGAGAGAGAGAGAGTAAGAGTCAATGGATCAAGCACAAACCACAAGATTTGTTTCGAGGTTCGAGCACCCAGCTCTACATCCCCGCCTTCACCCAGAAGGATTTTGAATCCACTAGCTTGTCCACCTAGGACTCCCACACAGGAAACCTCCACCGAGGATTTGGGGCAATACAATAACCGGGAGTACCGAACTCCTCTCTTTACAAACACCACCTCTACACTTAGAGGCTAGGGACAAAGCCACCAATGTCAATCACCTCACAACTTGAGGGATAAGTACAAAGTCAAACAAGGATCACCTCACAACTTGAGGGATACAACCCAATTGCACAACCTCCTCTACACAAGAGGGAAAGGCACAAAGCCAACCCAAGTGATTTTCTTTGTTAAAAACACTTTGTTTTCCACACTTGAGCTTATCATTCTATCCTCTCTATAGGATCATTGGTTTGTGGGAAAACACTCTGGCCGGTCGACCGCCCGGTCGACCGGAGCTACCCGAGAGTGGGTTGCCTTCAGTCGGTCGACCGCTCGGTCGACCGGCCCAAAGGGCAGGCTGCGTGCACGTTTATGTGCACGTACTGTCGTCCGCTCTGGTTGACCGGCTCCTGGTCCGGTCGACCGTGCGGTCGACCGCCAGAGCCTGGCAGGCAGGGTTTAGGGACTGAAAAATTGGGTTTTAACATCCTAAAAAATCTCATAAAATCTCTAAAAATCCACAAAAATAGTTTTGGCATAATACTCTGATATAAAAACTTGTGTGAAAAATTTCAACACAAATTTCAAACTTTTTGAACCATTTTTATGACTTATAAATTTTGCCGAAAACCAAAAACTGTATTTTCTAAAAACTTAGATTTTTCAAATGGAAATCCGATTTTTTCAAAACTCATTCAAATACAAAGATATGATATTTAACAACTTTAAGGCATGATGTATATGGATATAATCCAACATTCATGAAACATATATATATAAATGTTTTTGACAATAATTCCAAAAACAATTTTTGTTAAAATACAAAACCTAAATACATGAATAGGTTATCAAACTAAGTTTGTATAAATAGTTGAAGCATAGATGTATATAGAACATATCTAATATACATTTAAAAAAAGTAAACTTTTTTTGATACTATCTATTCATGAAAACCAAGATCGGTTAAACCAAAACCGAAAAACCAATATCCAAAACATAAAACGTGTGTGTGTTATGAACTTGAGCATATCACACTATCTAATATTTACACATGGATCTAAATAAAAATTAAACTATGTACCGATGTCTTCTTGGCGAACTCCGTCTTCAAGCCGACTCGATCCAAACCGTGATCCATCGAGCTTGACTCCAACGAGTGCTATATATATGATCTTGATGCTCGGGCTCTTGAATCACCATGTGAAAGGCTTCAAAACTTCTTTGTTGAAGCTAATCACCTACTAATATCTTGATTAAAGATCTGAAACTAAACATCATAAGATTATTAGTAAACATAACTACATGAGTTAATCTCCATCAAAACTAGAGTGGAAGGCCTCTGGGCCAACACCCTTAACTATAATAAGGTGTCTGCTGCTCTTTTGAATTATGAAGTAAAGAGGCAGGAAAGATTGTCTTCGTTAGAGAGCATAACTACAGAGGCGTTGCCGGTAAGAGGTAAAAGTTCTAACCGAAAGAGCAGAGGTGATCAGGGAAGATCAAAGTCCAGATCAGTTTTCAAAGATTTTAAGAAGAACCAGTGCGCCTAATGCAAGGAGCTAGTGCACTGGAAGATTGATTATCCGAAGGCCAAAGGTAAGAAGAAGGAGTCGAAGACCGAGGCAAATCTCGCACAAGTGGTCAGTACTCATGCCAGTACTTCACAGGCTGAATGGATTAGATTCAGACTCATCTATATTTTCATTTTTTGTTACTACTCCTACTATTGGTTACTCAAATAATGCTGAGTGGATCTTAGATACAAGAGCTACCTATCATATGTGCCCGAGCAGTGACTGCTTTTCTTACTTTAAGAAGCTAGATGGATGTTTCGTTGTCATGAGTGATGATCATCTGTGTAATGTGGAAGGGATAGGTACAGTCCGTATCAAGATGTTTGATGGGATAGTACGAGAATTGAAGAATGTGAGGTATGTACCTCAAATCAAAAGGAATCTTATTTCAGTTGGTGCTTTGAAAACATTAGGTCATGTGGTATCTATACGAGATGGTGTTCTCAAGATGACCAAAGGCTCAATGGTAGTTATGAAGGGCGTCCGCTAGAATAATCTCTACTATTTGAAGGGTAGTACAGTTACAAGTCAAGTGGAGACTTCTATTTCTTCAGATGATATTTTCACATAGGTCTGACAGATGAGGCTCGGACACGGAGGAGAAGAGTCTTTACAAGCTCCAACAAAGAAAGAATCATTAAAAGGTGCATCTACCGGTAAGATGGAATTGGGTGAACATGGCGTTCTAGACAAGAAGAAGGTGAAATTCAGTACCACTATTCACCACTCTGAAGGTCTTCTTGATTATGTTCATGTATGTATTTGGGGACCTGCTAAGACTGCATCGCTTGGAGGTCATAGGTATTTTGTCTCTTTTTTTGATAATTTATCTAGGTATTGTTGGATATATCCCATGAGACAAAGGTATGAAGCCCTAGGTATGCTGGTGAAGTGGAATGATATGATGGAGAAACAAACTGGTAGAAAGATTAAGGAGGTACAAATTGGTAATGTTGAAAGATACAAGAACCAATTCTTACAATTTGGTTAGAACACTGATATTGGTACTCACTTCACAAATAGATTACATGGGTTGGCTAAGAAAATAAATCATTCTTTACTGGAGAAGGCTCGGTAATTGTTGTCTTATGCATAATTAGACAAATCGTTTTGGGCTGAGGCGATTATATATGATAGCCATCTCATAATGGATTGTCATCGACTATGATAGGAGGTAAAACTCCTCTGAGAGTTTGGTCTGAAAAAGCTGCTCAAGATTATGGTTTACTACGAGTATTTGGAAGTCCGGCCTACTTTAGTTCTAAAGATGGCAAGGTGAATCCGTGAGCAAAGAAATTTGTATTTTCGGGTGTCAAAAGAAATATGAAAGGCTACAGATTATGGGACCCCGAAAATAAGAAGATCGTGTTGAGTCAGCATGTCACATTTGATGAGACTTCATTGTTAAATTCTATCGTCTCTTAGTAGGAGGAGAAGATGAAGACCAAGGATGTATCACAGCGGGTGGATGTTAATGCTACTCCACCACCTCCAGTTTGGTTCAGAATCAGTGAGGACTTCACCGAATGTGATACCGGGTGAAGATCATGTTGCCAGTTTGATGCTGAACAGGTTAAAGAGATTGATAAGAATGTGAAATTATTTGCAGTAACTGGAACCCAGATAAAACTATGACAGTGGGTGAAGAAGTATGAATCTCAAGCTTGTGACCGTGACAAGCTCAAGTTGAAGGCCGTTGTTTTCCACGAAAAATTAAAGAGGTTCGTATGACTCAACCAGGTCGGTTCACTGCTGAAGATTTAGTCACAAGTGTCTGAACCTGATGGAGCTCGTTTCAATGAAGTATGGTTAGCTTGATCCCATGGGCAAGATATGTAGACAGCTGTAAAGGCACAACCATTTGGTGATACAACCCGTATGAAGCTATATGGTGTATTTGAGCTCTCGAGAAGCGGATTGGTACTTTATGTAGAGGTGAAGAGTTGGACTTCATGTAAAGGTTAAGAGTTGGACTTCACATAGAGGTGAAATTTTGTGATCTCGATGAACGTTTAACCTTCTGGTGTGAAGATAGTTCAGCTTGCATAAGGGGGTATGCATCCAGTTTACTAAAGCCGATGATGGTGTTTGGTGTGCTCTACTTAAATTTGGTTAGACCGTCTTGAAGACATATGGACTGAAAAGAGTCAGTCAGTTGGAGAGTCAGTGTTAGCTCATGATGGGTTCTAGTTGTGGTCATTTGGAATGGTGTTCCATTAAGTTGCTGAGTTGGAGACACGTTCGTTGGTCAGCTCATATGATATTATTTCTCTACGGTGGCGTGGTGCCAAGGCATGTATGGTGCATTCCGTTTGAATAGCTGAGTTGAAGTTGGAATCTATACAATTGATATTGGAGTTTAAAGAGAGTTGCTAGTGGTAACGACAAACTCAATTTGGATCTAGTATGATTAGTGAAAATCAATTATATGTGTGCTAGCAATTCGTTTGAAGGAACCAGTTTCATCTCTTGGCCAAGTCGAGATCGTGTGTCAATTTTACCGAGATCGTGTGTCGATTTCGTTTGGAGCGCTCAAGCCGAGATCGTTTGTTGATTTTGCTAAGATCGTGTGCCGATTTCGCCAGATGTTCATTGGAGTTCGGCTCAGATTTGAGAAATTTTCACCGAGATGGAGAATTATATGGAGAGAGGGTAAAATCTTGTTGAAAGGGTTTGTTAAACTCTGTTGAAGGTTAGCCAAAGATCGTTGCAATTAATAGGATCGAATACAAAAGCGTATCAATCGTATTAAAATTGGATTGCACAGGTGGGAACCAAGTATAGTCGACTAGGTTACATGACTAGTTGACTAATGTGACAAACAGAGAGTTGAAAGTTTCTGTTTCATTACAAAATAGTCGATTAATCTATGTATTAGTCGACTAATCAAGGTTATAAGTCGACTAATTGATGTTATAAGTCGACTAACTCTATTGCGCGACTTGTTTCAGAATCTAATTCAGAATCCGTTTCTGACTCGATTTTGGTGTTTTTGGTTTCTATTTCTTCGTGGATTATTTGTCTATATAAGGAGGAGTAGTGTCCCCAAAATTTATAACTTATAATTGATTGATTCAATAAGAACTCTCTCCCTTGCCTTGAAAATGTAGACAAATTGTCGAACCTCATTAAATATTGTGTTAGCTTGCTTTCTCTCTTATTTCTCTACTCTTGTCATGTGGGTACTTCTCTACTGCATATATTTCTATTGGTGAATTCCTCATTTGTTGTTTCCTCACACGAAACATGAACATATACTCTTATAGAATAACTTTCAAATAACCTATTCAACAAAATTAGGAAGAGGAGCTATTTAACAAAGGAATTAGATTTCGGACTCATTTTAGAGAGTCACTATCCTTGACAGATGGCACGCTACTTGCAAGGAGGTGACGGGAATGGATATTGCCACCCCTAAGAATGAGGAAGGCACCCCATGGATTAGGGCACCCCAAATTTGATAAAAGCCCCCCTCAAAAAATAAAAAAATGGCGAAAACACCATTTTCTTCTTTTCCTCTCCTCTCCCTCCCGCTCCACCAGCCGCCGCCTCGCCTCGAACGCTCTCGGCCGAACAGATCTGGGTAGGGAGGAGAGCGGGTAGGGGAAGGGGGAAGGAGAAGAGTGGGGGGCAGTGAGGGGAGGGGGAGGCCGGAGAGGGAAGGTGGGCCCGGGGGGCACTGGAGGAGGGGGAAGGGGGCGGCCGGGGGGGCAATGACACGGAAGGGGAGGGAGAGGGGAGAACCAGGGAGGTCCGGGGGAGGGGAAAGGCCAGGAGGCAGAGGAGGAGGAGGAGGGGAAGCGGGGGTCACCGGAGAAGAAAAGGAAGGAGATAGAGGAAAGAGGAAAGAGGAAGAAGAAATGGGTATTTTAGACTCTTCACTGTAGGTGAAATGGACAAAAAAATAATGGCACACTTGTAATTTTTTTTGGGGGGGTGTTGGGCTTTCTCACTTTTAGGGGTGGCAATATCCGTTCCGGAGGTGACATAGTTTCTCTTTCATATTTTAATAAATATTTTTTACCACAATTTTAATACAACAACAACAACAACTAAGCCATTTGTCCCAATTACCACACCATTAATGACGTTTAAAAATCGAGAAGGTTTGTAGGACTAGGTCAATTGAGTCGAGCTAAAATAGTTAATGAACCGATATTACAGAAACACAAAGTTCTTACTCTAGCCAATGATAAACTGGTAGAATTCATAAGAGCTGAGATTGCTTTCATTTCATAAAGTTTTGACTATTAGTCAAAAAAGCAAGTTGCAGACATCCAGCCCTGACGTGGGCACCAGAAAGATAAAGATGTGTCACATCGATATGCTTCGGATAGTCTGAGTCATTGTGTATTTTTTGCTTTATTTTGTTTTTGGTTTTATTTTGTATTTTTTTCCTTCTATTTTTGATGTTTAGGACCACATTGGTCGTGGCCCGAAAGTTAGACTTTGTATATCCTATTTAAAGGCTCCTTTACTTGAATAAGATTGATGTTGAATTTTGATTAGAAAAATTTGTGAGTAATTAATTGTAATTAGAATTAAATTCCTATTTATTTCTTTGAAAAATCTAACCCTAAATTTTGTTCTCTCTTTCTTTTTCTCTCCCCACAAACTCATCTTTTTCTTTTCCCCCACAAGTGCCGCTACGCCCAGGCCCTGACTTTCCCTCCTTCGTCCTCTAGATACAACCAACCCACCACCATCATCATTATCTTCCCTTTCTTCTTCTTCTTCTCTCTCTTTCTCATCGAGCCCAATAGTAGTCAACTCTCTATTTCTATAGCAACTCACCAAGCTCATCGCTCGCCTTCCTTCCTCCTCCATGACACCCCTCTCCTTTGTCGCTACACCAGCCGTCGCCATCACTCTTCGCCCCTCTCCTCTCCTCGACTACATTCAATAGCACACATGCCATCAACACCACCTTTCCTCGACTTCTGCCTCCTCGCGTCGATGCCTCCATCGTTGTCGTTACCTTCCCGATGTCATTGAAATCACCTAGAGGGGGGGTGAATAGGTGATAATGCTAATCTAGAGAACTTAATGCGGAATTTAAAATCTAATAGCAATTACACAAATGCAACCAACTAGAAATGCACACACAACCAAGCCAAACATATAAGTATGAATGATCAATTTGAAATGATGCAAGGCACAAAGTAAAGAGAGAGAGAGAGATAGAGTAAGAGTCAAGGGATCAAGCGCAAACAACACGATATGTTTCGAGGTTCGAGCACCCAGCTCTACATCCCCGCCTTCACACAGAAGGATTTCAACTCCACTAGCTTGTCCACAAAGGACTCCCACAAAGGGAACCTCCACCGAGGATTTGGGGCAATAACAATTACAAGGAGTACCCAACTCCTCTCCTTACAAACACAACCTCCTCCTTGAGGCACAACACCAAGCCAACAAACAATCACCTCACAACTTGAGGGATTAGCACAAAGCAACACAAGGATCACCTCACACTTTGAGGGATACAACCCAAATGCACAACCTCCACAACACAATGAGGGAAAGGCACAAAGCCAAGCAAAGATTTGGTTTACAACTTGGTGGTCTAACAAACATCCGCAAACAATTTCTTTCCCACACAAGGATCCTATAGAATGAGATAGTAGATGTAGCTCAAGTGTGGAGAAAACCAAAGGAATGAAAATCAAAATCTCAAAGAAAATCCTTGGGAAAAACTAGAAACCAAGATGAAGAAGTTTAATCAAACACTTTTTCCAAAAACCCTTTTCTTTGATTTTCCAAACCCTAGCAAAAACACCAAATAGATTGTTCAATTTAAAGCCCAAAAACTTCTTTTGATTACTGTGAAAACACTAGAGAGTCAGGAAAAATTCGCACAAAAAATCTTAGAGAAAACCTCTTTCCAATGGGGTATTTATACGCCATTTGGAAAACTAGCCGTTGGCAGCAGACCCTGCCAAAAATGAACTACCGGTCGACCGGTCGGTCGACCGACCAACGGTCACATTTTGACCGCTGGCACCAACCGGTCGACCGTGCGGTTGACCGTCCCAGATACAGAGAGCAACGCTCTCTGTCCGGTCGACCGCTCGGTCGGTCGGGGGCAAACAGAGAGCAACCTGCTCTCAGTCGGTCGACCGTGCAGTCGACCGGCTTATGGGGCAGCCAGCGTGCACGTATCCGTGCACGTTGGTCGACCGCTACGGTCGACCGGCCTAGCCTGGCAGCTGCAGTTCAGGGAAAAACTTGGTTTTTAATGTCTTAAAAATTCCCATAAAATCTCTAAAATTCCACAAAAATAGTTTTATCATTTTTCATTGAAATACAAACTTGTGTAAAAAAGTTTAACACAAATCTCAAACATTTTGAACTATTTTTGTGTTATAGAAATTTTGCCAAAAACCAAAAACTGTATTTCTAAAACTTGGATTTTGAATAGAAAATACGTTTTGTCCAAAACTCATCCAAATACAAAAACATGATATTTAAACACATTGAAGCATGATGCATATGGATAGAAATCCAATATACATGAAACATATACATATCATAGTTTTTGACCTTAATTCCAATATACGTTTTGTTAAAAATACCAAAACATAAAACACATGAATAAGTAAGTCAAAACTAAGCTTGTCTAAGTAGTTGAAGCATGCATGTATATAGAACAAATATAATATACATTAAATCATGTAAACTTGTTTTGAATCTATCTATTCATGAAAACCAAGATCGGTTAAACCTAAAACCGAAAACCAAAATCAAAACATGAAACGTGTGTGTTTTGTGAATTTGAGCATATCATACTATTCTAATCTTTATAAATGGATCTAAACATAAAACTAAACTAGGTACAGATGTCTTCTAGTAGAGCGCCGTCTCCAAGCCGACTCGATCCAAAACTTCGTGATCCACCGAGCTTGACTCCAAAGAGTGCTATATATGATCTTTGACGCTCGGGCTCTTGAGTCACTATGTGAAAGCTTCCAAACCATCTTTGTTGAAGCTAATCACCTACTAACATCTTGATTAATAATCTGAAACTAAAATCACAAGATTATTAGTACACATAACTACATGAGTTAATCATCATCAAAACTAGAGTGGAAGGCCTCTGGGCCAACAATCTCCCCCTTTTTGATGATGACAAAACTCATGGAGTTATATATGCATGGATTAAAGTTAAGCTTCAAAGAAGCTCCCCCTTAACTCGTGCATAGGAGAAAAACATAATAAATATGCAATGTAAGCTCACAAACATGTATGCAAGTACATGGAGATAAACATATGAAACACATTTATTGTTTATTTTGATGCATGAACATAAATCCTTTTTCTAAAACATAATGCTCTTGATACCAATTAAATTAAATAAAACAAATCCATTTTTCAAAAACAAGTTCTTGATACCAATTTGCAAAGCAAAACTAAAGAAGCTCTTGATACCAAAAAATAAACATGTTCTTCAAATAATGCTTTTGATACCAATTGAACTTTAAACCAAGAATAAAAACATAAAACAAGAAGCTCTTGATACCTATTGAACTTAATAAAAACACCAATTGAACTTTAATAAAAACACATAAAACATGCATATAAACTACAAACTCAAATTCTTCTCCCCCTTTTTGTCAATCATCAACAAAGGGGTAAAAATAAAATGTTCTTCCCTTTCTGTTCAAAACAAAGAATCAATAAAGGGCAAATAAAAAAAAATAATGTTTGATACCAATTAAAAAATATTGTCAATGTAGTGCATAATGATATTAATTGAAATGAGTACAAAACAAAAACATTTTAAGGAATGCCTATATCAATTAATACCAATTGAAATAAAGGTAAAATGAGGCATTTGAAACAAATCTTAATTAAACATTTTTATATGAAAACATATACCAATTGAAAACAAAAATCTTGATACCAATTGACAAGTAAACCAATAACATATCAATTGTAAGAAAACAATCTTGTTATCAATTGAAATTAAACATAACAAATTTTGAATTTCTCAAATATGATACCAATTGTAAATATTTTCATTTTGAGCATATGATACCAAGTTGAAATTTTCAATCATAAAGAATGGGAGTGGGAATCAAATACCAATTGAAAGATGAAATACAAGTTTTCTCCCTCTTTATGAAATACCAAAAGAAATAGTGCATAAGCTTGTTTTAGGATACCAATTGAAAACTTAATCAATTGAAACAAAATTGAAACTCAAGCTTATCAAAATTTGTGCTTAAAATATAGGGATATAATTAGCACAAATAAAACATATATATGTATGAAAAGTTAATACCAATTGAAATTGATATTATTTGAAGTGAAAGCATACATACATAAAAACAATATATGAGTATACAAGGAAAATGTCAATATTGATACCAATTGAAAGAATCCAATGATACCAATTGAAACAACAATAATATCAAATGTATATCTCATATTCCTATCCTCCCAACACATGTTCAAGTTTAAAATGATTTTCACTATAAAGCATACATGAGCATGGTCTCCCAACTAACCGCCCGTGGAAGGTATGGTTTTCAAAAAAAATAGATTTGAAAATATAGTTTGTTTTAAAAACTCTACCAAAGCGAAGAACACGAACTAGTTATTGAAAAATTTGTTAACTAGTACGAAATCCTTCAAGTAAGGAACAAGACAAAATATTTTTCATGAAACACATGTAATTCACATGATCACTAAGCACTCAAAATCCATAAAGCTCATATTATACTCATGAAAACAAAATCATGAGAAACCTAATAAAGTGAGTGAACAAGTGTTATGTGACACATATCATCATGAAAATATTCAATTAAGCTCAATTAAGATATTCCTTAAAACATGAAACATGAAAGTCTAAAATTTTCAATACCAATTGAAATTACCTAAAAACATGAACCTCATCAAAACGATTTAAACTTCAAGGCATATGTATGTCATGTACAAACTAAAGTATACATACATATCCTAAACATAATGAGTCCACAAAAGTATATGCATGAAGGCACGTGGCTCAAAGGATGTATATGTATAATCAATAGTTTGGACAAGAAAGACATATACATGAAGTTAAAACACATGATCATAGAAATATATCCAAAATGAGGAATACAAGTTAGAATGCATGAATCATCAAAACTAGACTATACTAACACATCTAATGGCACAAATAAGCATTCAAGCACAAACATATATAAAGATTTATTTGTGGCCTATTATATGTACAAGTATAAATCCTAGTCTTAATGAAAACTAACATCCAAACGTATATTCAAATCATGAAGTGTAAAACGATACATAAATCAACATGAAAATCATGAACATGATCATTATGTAAATCCTCATGCTATTAGAGCTATGAAATACATAATAGCTAAACAATGGTGAGAACACAAAAAAATAAATGGTCCATATAAACATGGATGATCTCAAAAGCTATACATGCATGTCAAAGATCTAAGAATCATGGCATTTAACATAATAAACTCTAAACACCAAAAACATGAAATATCAAAACAAGAATCATAAACATCCATATGGTCATTATGAATATGCATGTGCATTAGATTTAGTGCATACATATTAGTTAAAAACAAGGTGAGAATACATAGATATAAATCCATATAAGCAAGAAGTGTCTCAAGTAACTAAACATGTATGTTACTAATCTAATAAACATGGTATAAGCATAATGAACAATAAACCATGGCATGCTATAAATCGATGAACATGAAAAGCATGCAAATATAAAAAGGGAGTTAGAGATTGATACCAAAACCGATGAAGGCACCTCTCTAGTTCTCCAAAACAATGGTGGTCCTCCTCCACCAAACTCCCCTTGAAAGTGATGCATCCAAATTTGTTTTCTTTAAGCACGGAACACATCCACTTCAAGGCACCAACACTCTCACGTTATGCGAGAGCCCACTCCTACATTAAAAATCAAAGGGTGGTCTTTGGTACTCATTTTCTTTTGGGTCCATAGGGTTAGTATCTTCCTAACCCAAACAAGATTATTTGCTAAATTTTCAATATGTAAACTATCATAGCAAAATCTAGCAAGATGGCCTTTTCGACCACAATGTGTACACGTGTACACATGAGCATACATGTTATGGTTGTGTCCGTGATGAGCATGTGTATGCCGTGTATGGTGTGCATGCAAAGATGGAACTTGTTTCTTACGAACCAAGGTTTCCAAGTGTATGATTCAAAGTACATGGCTCAAAGTGGAGCCCAAACAATCTACACTTTTTTTCAAAATATTTATGTCATTTTCAATACTAGAAGATAAAGTGGAGCATGCAAAAGATGTCCAAGAAGAAGAAGTTAAACTAGCATGGCACACATGAGAATCAATATCAATTTTCAAAGATTCATTTTCTTTAAAACTAAATCCAATTCTTTTGTAATGAAATCAATTTCATTTTCAAAACAAGGTTATCTTTTAAAACAAAATCTAATTTCGAAGATAAAACCTCATTGTTTTTCACAACATCATCACAATCATTTTTGCTTTTCAAAACATCAATCTCTTTTAGAGCAAGGTCTAGTTGAGATCTTAGTGAGTCACGTTCACTAGTAATCTCTTCCTTCTCTTGCAAAACCGATTCAAAAGTTGAGCACAAATCCTTCATTTCATCTTTTAAATCAAAGTTCTTCTTTTCAAAAGTTCATGTTTTTCTAAGAATTTTTCAAGCTTTGAGGCAAGTTCTACATTTAAATTTTGAACTTCCAAACACCCATAGCAATATGAACTAGAGCTATCATCTAGTTGAGAATCCGATTGTACCTCAAGGGAGTCTTTCCCTTGGACCATGAGGCAATGCTCGTCGGACTTGTCTCTCCTAGATCTCCTCATCTTGTTGATAATCCTTGGAAGCTCGGGAGAAGTCAATATGCTCTAAACTGTAAAAGCAGAATCATAATGAGCAAACACATATAAAAGATCTTCATTGAGAGATGTTCTAAGTGTCTTAAGTGCTAATGCATTTGCCTTTTTATGCTTGCTAGCATTAGGGTAGGATTCTTGAGTAGTGGCTTGATAAACTAGATGTCCTAGGGTTTTTAAATGACAACTCATCTGGCCTTCCAAATATCATGTCTAGAAAAATCAAACATAGGAGGGCTATCCATGAGTGCAACTATATGTGTGCAAAAGAACAATGCAAATGAAGATTAGCAAACCAAGATCTCACTCCTAGGTGGTTAAACCTAAATATCAGGAGCGTAGGCTCTGATACCAATTGAAATCACCTAGAGGGGGGTGAATAGGTGATAATGCTAATCTAGAGAACTTAATGCGGAATTTAAAATCTAATAGCAATTACACAAATGCAACCAACTAGAAATGCACACACAACCAAGCCAAGCATATAAGTATGAATGATCAATGTGAAATGATGCAAGGCACAAAGTAAAGAGAGAGAGATAGAGTAAGAGTCAAGGGATCAAGCGCAAACAACACGATATGTTTCGAGGTTCGAGCACCCAGCTCTACATCCCCGCCTTCACACAGAAGGATTTCAACTCCACTAGCTTGTCCACAAAGGACTCCCACAAAGGGAACCTCCACCGAGGATTTGGGGCAATAACAATTACAAGGAGTACCCAACTCCTCTCCTTACAAACACAACCTCCTCCTTTAGGCACAACACCAAGCCAACAAACAATCACCTCACAACTTGAGGGATTAGCACAAAGCAACACAAGGATCACCTCACACTTTGAGGGATACAACCCAAATGCACAACCTCCTCAACACAATGAGGGAAAGGCACAAAGCCAAGCAAAGATTGGTTTACAACTTGGTGGTCTAACAAACAACCACAAACAATTCTTTCCCACACAAGGATCCTATAGAATGAGATAGTAGATGTAGCTCAAGTGTGGAGAAAACCAAAGGAATGGAAATCAAAATCTCAAAGAAAATCCTTGGGAAAAA
Organism: Agave tequilana; assembly: GCA_038442645.1. Lineage (NCBI taxonomy): Eukaryota > Viridiplantae > Streptophyta > Magnoliopsida > Asparagales > Asparagaceae > Agave > Agave tequilana. The sequence goes on along the minus strand of JAVJIF010008017.1, from coordinate 18,711 downwards.
CTAGAAATCAAGATGAAGAAGTTTAATCAAACACTTTCCCCAAAAACCCTTTTCTTTGATTTTCCAAACCCTAACAAAAACACAAATAGATTGTTCAATTTAAAGCCAAAAAACTTCTTTTGATTGCTGTGAAAACACTAGAGAGTCAGGAAAAATTCGCACAAAAATTCTTAGAGAAAACCTCTTTCCAATGGGGTATTTATAGGCCATTTGGAAAACTAGCCGTTGGCAGCAGACCCTGCCAAAAATGAACTACCGGTCGACTGGTCGGTCGACCGGCCAACGGTCACATTTTGAACGCTGGCAGCAACCGGTCGACCGTGCGGTCGACCGTCCCAGATACAGAGAGCAACGCTCTCTGTCCGGTCGACCACTCGGTCGGCCGGGGGCAAACAGAGAGCAACCTGCTCTCAGTCGGTCGACCGTGCAGTCGACCGGCTTATGGGGCAGCCAGCGTGCACGTATCCGTGCACGTCGGTCGACCGCTACGGTCGACCGGCCTAGCCTGGCAGCTGCAGTTCAGGGAAAAACTTGGTTTTTAATGTCTTAAAAATTCCCATAAAATCTCTAAAATTCCACAAAAATAGTTTTATCATTTTACATTGAAATACAAACTTGTGTTAAAAAGTTTAACACAAATCTCAAACATTTTGAACTATTTTGTGTTATAGAATTTTGCCAAAAATCAAAAACTGTATTTTCTAAAACTTGGATTTTGAATAGAAAATACGTTTTGTCCAAAACTCATCCAAATACAAAAACATGATATTTAAACACATTGAAGCATGATGCATATGGATAGAAATCCAATATACATGAAACATATACATATCATAGTTTTTGACCTTAATTCCAATATATGTTTTGTTAAAAATACCAAAACATAAAACACATGAATAAGTAAGTCAAAACTAAGTTTGTCTAAGTAGTTGAAGCATGCATGTATATAGAACAAATCTAATATACATTAAACCATGTAAACTTATTTTGAATCTATCTATTCATGAAAACCAAGATCGGTTAAACCTAAAACCGAAAACCAAAACCAAAACATGAAACGTGTGTGTTTTGTGAACTTGAGCATATCATACTATTCTAATTTTTACAAATGGATCTAAACACAAAACTAAACTAGGTACAGATGTCTTCTAGTAGAGCGCCGTCTCCAAGCCGACTCGATCCAAAACTTCGTGATCCACCGAGCTTGACTCCAAAGAGTGCTATATATGATCTTTGACGCTCGGGCTCTTGAATCACTATGTGAAAGCTTTCAAACCATCTTTGTTGAAGCTAATCACCTACTAACATCTTGATTAATAATCTGAAACTAAAATCACAAGATTATTAGTACACATAACTACATGAGTTAATCATCATCAAAACTAGAGTGGAAGGCCTCTGGGCCAACAGTCATCTCTCGTCGGAGAAGTCACAACCTTCCTCTTTTGACCTGTACAAGTTATCGTCAGAGAAGAATCAGAACGGACTTCGCTTGGGCTTCAACAAATTCGATCTGAATCCATTTACAACTTGATTTGGGTTTAAATTATTAAACACACAATCAGATCTGACCTGATCCGTAACAGCAAATTGATACAAGATTTTAGATCCAGACCTATATTAGATTCTAGTGCAAACCCAAATTCGTGTAACAATGCAGACCTGGATTCATCTTCAACAGTGAAGATCCGACCCGATTGCTACGGTACAGACTCGTTAAGCATCGGGTTTGATTTTCGGGTCATTTCTCAGCCATCCAGAGTCCATTTTAAGTTGTTCTCAAAGCATTGGAATCATAGAAGATAGAGCTACGCATCAGTAGGATATTGAGATTGATGTGATCCTTAATAAGTATATTTTCCTTGACATGATCTTTATTTCTGTGTCTTGATAACAATTCTCTAGTGTATTATTAATTTATCCGTTGCCACAAATAATAGTGAGATTGTACGAATCTGTTATCCTTGTAATTACTGTTGTTGATATTGGCAATGCAATTGTGCCATCATAATTTGGTACTTGCTTTGATTTATTTAAGATTAGGACAGTACAAATTGCACTTGTAATTTTTATTTAAAACCATTTGTCATATTGCCAATTTTAACTAATTTCCTACCTACAATCGTTATTTTTGGTGAAACATTGCATATTTCATCTACATCACTGATTTCTATTTTGCGCGCACACACACGTTTCACATGATGCAGATTAGGAAAATTATTATTTGTTTTTGCAAATTATCAAAGAAAACATGAATATTGGGCTAGAAAGTTGAGAGCAAACACAGTGACTAAGCACATCACTAAGTAAGATTAAACTTTAATTAGATTAAACCTTTATGTATGTATTCTATCTTTTTCGTGTAAGGGTTAATATTCTATTTAAAATAGTATATATATTTCTAATTTTGTTAATGTAATGTGCCTTATACCATTTATTAAATAATTGTGTTCTATCATTGAGAGCATGCTATATTATGTAAGAATTTGCATTCAAATAATTTCTAATATATGAAAATGGTCGAATATTTTATCTTATAAATCACTTGTGAAAACTTATTCAACCAAATTACGTAACAAACACTAATGCAAATTATCATAAACACTTTGGTTGTTCTTTCCATTGATCATTATTTTTCATGGTTGACGAGTTGTGTCTTCTCATCTTTCACTGGGAAGTGCAAGCAATTACATTCAGTTGACAATAGCAGGTTGCATCTTCTCTGCTTCATTTTTGCTCCTCAAATAGTATCGATGATAGGTACCTTGTTGGATTTGTGGAGCCTGATTGCTGATCTTGACAGAGGACATCCCTCGAAGAAGTACTACGCTAGAAGAACTGCGGAGCCAAGTTGCAATGAGAGTTAGGAGGATGGGAAGTTCATCCTCGCTAACTCAGAGGCGAGGATTCAAAAAGAGTCTCCCAAGGACTGGACCACCCTGCTAACTTCCCGAGTAAAGGCGTAATATAGAAGAGGGTGGGTGAGCTTAGAGTTTCAAATGGTGGCATGTTCAAGTGCTAGGAGGATCACTGAGAATCTGGGGAAGAGCACTCTGAGCGATAGAGCAGAGGAACATCCCCGAGGCCCAGTGAGGCGCAGTGAATGCGGTCTAGGCTGAAAGCTTCACGATACAGAAAACTCAAGCCAAGTATGGCAGTTTAGGGATATCATAATTTATAACCCTAGTTTTCTCGATAAAAGAAGATGCGCAATAATTAGGGTTTAGAGAAGGACGAAGTGTAAGAGCTATTGTAAAGAGTAGCTGTGAGGTTTTCTTCTGCTCCTATAATCTCTCGATAACAGTGGATTTGTGAGCGACTCCGTGGTTTTTCCCTGTAGGAGTTTTTCCATGTAAATTCTTCAAAAACTAATTGATGAAGGTGGAGCCAAGCTGAGGGTTTCTCCTTTCGAATACTCAGGCCTGACTAACCTGGGAAATAAACTGAAGACATCTTTCTCATGGCCAGCAGAATATACTTATTTGGCACCTAATCTGCCGAGAGACATGCTGAAGACATACCAGGAAAGATCCCACTCCATCGTACGATGAACAGACATATGTTGAAGATAGGACAAGGAACACATCCTCTCCATATTGGGAAGAAAGAACCTCCTGTCCCCAATCTGACGGATCCACGTATAATCTCCATCATGCAGAATCCTATCATCTTCATCAATGGCGTCACCAAAGAAGAAAGCAGGCTTCTAATCGGGGTAAAACCGTGCACAAAAAGTGTATGTTTTGAAATCAAGATTTAAAGTGTGTGTGCTTTGGCTTCCTCAATACTTTCGTTATAGCATAGAGGCTAAAATGAGTCGAATCCACAAGGACGGGAGGCGATAGAAGATTACATGGTATGTTCACGTGTATGTTAACAGTTCTTCAAAGTTTTAAAGAATCAAAAGAAAAGAAAGTAAGAATGAAAAGAGAGGTACGGTGAAATACGAAGAAGTGGGAAACATAGAAAAGAATGGTCTTTGTAGTTTTTGGTATATTCCTAAAACAAGTGCAAGAGAAAGAAAGCTCACGGCTACTAACTACTAATGACTCCACCAACATACTAACCTCTTAGTGATAGTTGCCTCACATGTATCATTGGCCACCACTAGTCCTTGGTTCAAGAGCGATTCAAAGCATGACCCATATGTAACTCATCACAACCCAACTCACAAACAAGTGCAAGCTACACTTAAACCATCAAAACTAAAAGTAAGTATGGAGCAAAGTAATGTTAGCTTGTTAGTGGCTAGGAAGTTAGAGTTAGATCCATCATCATGAGCCATCAATGACTCTTGCAAGAGGAGGGCCAAGTAGAGGCTATTAGATTCATCTAGATTATCACAAAAGAAGATAGACTAGTTGGTGTTAGTAGTTAGTTGCCATGAGAGAAAAGATTAGCTATACATGGAAAAAGAGTTAGAGAGAAGAAAACATAGAGAGGTAAAGAGAGCACCTTTCATAGATAATCACCTTCCATTACAAGCACTCTTGCATTCCAAGTATGTACCACTCTCTCTCCCTATTACAAGATCTACAAAATGAAAAATACAATGGAGAAAGAAGAACTAACCTAAACTAAACTACCCTAAACTACAACATGGAATGAAAATTACTCCTAAAACACATTGCATATCTTGTTGAAGGAGACCCCAGGGGGGTATTTATAGGCACCAGAGTAACAGGGGGCCAGCGGCCAAACCATGGCCCAAAACGCGGGTGTGGTCGCGCCCGTACTGCGGCGGAAACGCGGCCTAGGCCGCGTTTTCACGGCCATACGGTGGCCGCGCGCGCGGCGCTTCGAGCCGCGTGCTGTCTTGTCTGTCCCCTGTCAGGTGATGTTCCCGGTTTCTGGTTCCAGCCTCTGGTTTTAACAAAATCAGCCTCCTAGGTCAATGGCTATCTTAATAGGCCTTTAATCACCAATTAAATGGTGATTTAGGGTCTTCTTCTTCATTGCACACCATGGACCTAGAATCAAACAAGCAAAGCTTTATTAGAAGAATTTAATATGAAATAAATGTGAAGATGTGAAAAAATTATGCAAAATTAGAGACTAATCACACCTCCACACTTATCTTTTTCTCATCCTGAGCAAAACAAAAAAATTAATGAAATTATTACACCACTTTCGCAGGTGACGCGATTGCACTGAGCATGTGTAACAAACCGTTAAACCTCTAGGTTTCCCCTAGAGGAGGAGTTTTGTCTCCTGAGGGTTTTCAGCGGATTACACCCACAAAATCCATAAAAAAAGAAATCAAATATTAGTGTTTTGAAAACGCATTTTTGAAATAGAGAAAAGTGTTGAAGTATTTTTGCGAAATATAAGTGATCCAAGGTCATAGGTTAATCAGAAATTAATCTTCCTTAAACTAAGTCAAAATGCAAAATCTTGTTATAAATTAAATGTAAGAATTTAAAATTGAATTGACTCTTTGATCTCTCATAAAACTCTTAGAAAAATATGCACTTTATGAACTGTGAAGATTTTTGGGATATCGACTCTAACTTTCATGCCATTTATTTATATTATATTATATATATTTTTTCTTCTTTCCTTAGTTTTCTTAGACTTTCTTATTTATCCGGGTAGTGAGCCTTTAGCCGGTGACTTCCAAACCAGATGGTCTTAGGGCACCAGATGAGAAAACATCCCTCAGATTTAAGGACTCGAGTAAACAAGGCCACAAAATAAAAGGAGATTATTTTGTTTATGTCCACAGTTTTAGGTATGGATAATCATGCTTCCTGAGGCATAATTACCCAACTTCAATAACTGATTTTTATTTATCATAAATTTTTTTAATATATATTTTTATGGCATTTTTAGTCTTTGTTTCAATCCCAAAAATTGTGTAAGTGTGGAGTACATAAATCTAAGGCATAAAAAATCAAGATCAAATTATCTTTTCAATCTTACTTTCTTATCCTAAAATTTAAACAAGATCTATTATTTTGACTCAGTTTAAAATTTCATAATTTTAGGTCTTCCTAATTCCTAAGATAATCTTAATTTTCTTAAAAATAAATCAAAACTATTTATCTTGTTTCAAAAAGTTTTGTAAAAAGAAAACAAAAAAGTTTTTATATAATTTTTTTTAAATTAAAAAGAACTGTAAAAGAAAGAAAATATAAAACTAACTATGTTAGTAAACCCTCCTCCATACTTATGTCATGCATTGTCCTCAATGCATCGTGAATGTGTATATACATGAAACAAATGGGAAGAGAGGAAAATTACCTTATGTTGGTGGTTCCGGTGGTGGTCTGACTGGGCCAAGCGTTGCTACCCAATCAAGATGTCGTGGATCATATAGGAACCCACCAATGACCTCTCTAACATGACCCAATAAAAGAATTATTGATTGAATGGTCTTATTGAAAAGTTTATTCCTATCTAATTTCCAATTTTCAAAAATAATTACTGAGTCATTTTGTCAACATTTTTGTCCAACAATGAAATGTGATTTGGAAAGATGATAGATTTGGACGCAAAGAGATTAGGAATAAAAGCCGATACCACTCGGGAAGTTGACTCAGATTAAGTCGAGAGTCAACAATGAGAGTCGAAATTGGTTCAAAAATAGGGTCCAAACCAAAGAATTGATATTCACACATTTTTCCCATGAATGAAGTGTGATCATGAGAAATTGGTGATTCCATTTCACGGTGTACTGGTACATAATTCAATGTTGACTCGGAATAGAGAAAAAAATCTGGTAAAGATACCGGGGTCATTATTGAATCAAAAAGTGAAATGGAATGACCAACTTGAGGTTCAGGATCACTTTCAAGCTCAAGTTCAATTTCGGGAAATAGATTACTTGCCAAAATGTCAAGGTGGTTTTCAAGATTTTGGGCAAGTTCAAATGGATATAATGAAATTGAATCTTGATTTTTATCCACAGAAGGAATATGAATTGGTGAAATGATTGATTTAGGTTCAGAAACTATGAAAATCAAAACTGGCTCAAGAACGTTACTTAGTTCAGGTAACACTACAAGAGTCGATATTGATTCAAGGATGGACTCGAATCGCGAAATTGAAGCTCAGGTTCACATTCATCTTCAAGTTCAATTTCAGAAAATGGATAACTTGTCAAAGTATCAGGAATTGAATGTTGGTCAAGTTCAGGTTGATATGATGAAATTGAAGCTGGATTTCCAAAATGGCAAGATTCGTGAGTCATATGAACATCTGATGAACATGAAAACTTATTCATACTTTGCATTATTCGCTCAGTCCCTTGCACGAATTCCATAGTTTTTTCCCACTATGATTTTTCTTTGATTGGCTCTGGAAAAGAACTATATGAATTTTAGAAATTTTGTGAACAAGATGAGGCCATATTGTTTTCAAATTATTTTTTGGCCTCTATTGCTTCTTCCAAAGTCCTTTGTAACGATGATTTTTCTTCAATAGGTGGTTCAGGAAAAGGAGGATATGAAGCAGAATTGGGGAATGAATATTGTGAAAATTGTGGAAAAAATGGCTGAGAATTTGACTCAGAGTAGGTGAATCCCTATGAACTCTATGAAGAGTTGAAACGATTTTGAAAACTATGGTCATAGGATTGGGGGTACGGGTCATATTGATTCGGATAATCCCAACCCGGCATATATGGTTGGTTCATGTCGTACATGGTCAGAGTTATCCGAGTCAAATGAGGTCAGAGTGAAATATGGATTCATATTATGATTGAAAGAATTATTGTTGTTAAAATCCATTTCACAATATACAAAAAAGAAAACAAACAAACAAACACACATAGAGAAAAAGAAAATAAGCCTATGCTAGGATTGACTTAGACCTAGATGACTCCTAACTGGTTAGACTGTCCATGGGAGGTATATTATTGGAAGCTGACCACGAGTTAATCGGCCAGGTAGGGGCAAGATCACTGGGAGGTATTCGTGCCGGAGCAACGGGCCTAATTATGCCAACCCACTGTTCTTCGAGGTTTCGCCTCTCAATCCCCAACCTTAGACACCGATTTGACAAGAGTCAACTTCTAACAACTTTCCCCTTAGGTCAATCTCCTAAATAAATCCGAGATGTCCCTAGGGGCCAACGTCTAGCAAATTTTATTAGGCTTGGGTTGTGTGAGTGGGGAGGTGATTTTTGGGCTAAAGGAGGGTAATGACTTCCCCACCTTATGTTGTTTTGAGTTTTGCCCTTAAATTAAATTTGTTCAAGTGTGCAATATAGATAAGATGAACACAAAAAAGCGAGTAAATCACTGAAGTGTTTGTCCTAACTATGTGTAATGCAATATGTACACCTCCGTCAAGATCACAACAACACAAGAACAAAATACAGTATATTAGAATGAAAATTGACACGTGCCTAGATGTAAATGTCTAAACCGTTTGAAACCATCCAATTATCGTATTTTAATTCTTAAAATTATTTACAGTGTACAGGTAATATAAACAAAAATTAGCGGCAGAGGATAAGAATATACAAGAGGTTACCCGACCACACAAGAGAAAGTGTGGACTTCTGCAATGCTAAAAATTTAACCTGCACACCAAAAATAAAGAAGAAAAGTTAACAAAAACGTGAAATCAAACCGTTCCCATCCCCGGCAATGGCGCTAAAATTTGATTAGGGTAAAACCGCCCACAAAAAGTGTATGTTTTGAAATCAAGATTTAAAGTGTGTGTGCATTGGCTTCCTCGATACTTCTGTTATAGTATAGAGGCTAAAACGAGTCGAATCTATAAGAACGGGAGGCGATAGAAGCTTACATGGTATGTTCACGTGTATGTTAACGGTTCTTCAAAGTTTTAAAGAATCAAAAGAAAAGAAAGCAAAGAATGAAAAGAGAGGTACGGTGAAATACGAAGAAGTGGGAAACATAGAAAGAATGGTATCTGTAGTTTTTGGTATATTCCTAAAACAAGTGAAAGAGAAAGAAAACTCACGGCTACTAACTACTAATGACTCCACCAACATGCTAACCTCTTAGTGATAGTTGCCTCACATGTATCATTGACCACCACTAGTCCTTGGTTCAAGAGTGATTCAAAGCATGACCCATATGTAACTCATCACAACCCAACTCACAAACAAGTGCAAGCTACACTTAAACCATCAAAACTAAAAGTAAGTATTTTGTAAAGTAATGTTAGCTTGTTAGTGGTTAGGAAGTTAGAGTTAGATCCATCATCATGAGCCATCAATGGTTCTTGCAAGAGCAAGGCTAAGTAGAGGCTATTAGATTCATGTGGATTATCATAAAAGAAGTTAAACTAGTTGGTGGTTAGTAGTTAGTTGCCATGAGAGAAAAAATTAGCTATACATGTAAAAAGAGTTAGAGAGAAGAAAACATAGAGAGGTAAAGAGAGCACCTTTCATACATTATCACCTTCTATTACAAGAACTCTTGCATTCTAAGCATGTACCACTCTCTCTCCCTATTACAAGATCTACAAAATGGAAAATACAATGGAGGAAGAAGAACTAGCCTAAACTAAACTACCCTAAACTACAACATGGAATGAAAACTACTCCTAAAACATTGCATATCTTGCTGAAGGAGACCCCAGGGGGTATTATAGGCACCAGGGGAACAGGGGGCCAAGGGGGAAACCCTGGCCCAAAACGCGGGGGCGGCCGCGCCCGTACGGCCGCGAAAATGCGGCCTAGCTGCGTTTCCGAGGCCATACAGTGGTCGCGCGCGGCGCTTCGAACCGCGCGCTGTCTTGTCTGTCCCCTGTCAGGTGATGTTCCCGGTTTCTGGTTTCCAGCCTCTGGTTTTGAAAAAATCAGCCTCCTAGGTCAATGGCTATCTTAATAGGCCTTTAATCACCAATTAAATGGTGATTTAGGGTCTTCTTCTTCATTGCACACCATGGACCTAGAATCAAACAAGCAAAGCTTTATTAGCAGAATTTAATATGAAATAAATGTGAAGATGTGATCAAAATTATGCAAAATTAGAGACTAATCAGCTTCCTTAACGGAGTACAGGAATCTGTCTCGAATAGTCCATCAGAGATAATCTCCCGAAGGGTCACCATACTGGCCTTGGAGATCCTCTCCTTTCGCTCCTTTGACTTACCAGTAGTCACAGGAGCAGTCTTCTGAAGCACGAAGGTCAGATTACGATCAGTGTCCCCTACGTGCCCAAAGTGACACTTCTTGGACAAGGGGTTGGAAGAGTATCGCACTGCAAAAAAGACACACTTAGTCAGGAATCTGAAAGAAAATGACTAGATATTTAAAATTCAAATGCAGGAATGAATCCAGACGCAAAAATCAGCAAAATCCATGTCTAGACTCAAATACGAGGCCTGCATGGAACCCGCATTTCAAAATCCATAGCTTAGAAATTTTTCTAAGTGTCAGACTCAGCGCGAGAATCACTGAAGCTTGCTCCTGATCTTAAAGACGCGAGAATCATAGGACGTCTGCGTTTGAACCTCCCATACTTAGAAAAATTCTGAGTATTGAGCTCAAAATGCAGGGCTCAATGAGGCCCGCATTCAACGAACAGATACGGACTCAAGTTGATGAAGCAAAGATGCGGAGGTCGTCAAACCCGTGTCTTGGCTACCAATTCAAGAGCTGCATCTGAAAATCAAACACGGGCATGAGCCTCGCATTGGCGGTTCACATTCAAAAGAGACTTGAGAGTTAAGAGAACTCTTTGAGCCTCTTCAATAGTGAAAACCAGATCATATGGTTTTACTACCTGAAATGGGGGCCTCCTGCGTGGAAGGACCGCCCATTTGAGTCTCAAGAGCAGCAGCACTCGAGGACGAAGCAACATGCTTAGCTTTTGGTGCCATCGCAATCGTGAAATCGGTGTTGAAGATGATGAAAATGGAAAAAGTTTTAAGCTTTTCTTAACCCTCGATAAAAAGCTCAGCGAAGAAGAAGAAGAGTCTAATGATGACTCTTGAAAGATTGTTGTCTTTTATAGGCATAGTGATCCACAGAGATACACGGCGCTTGTCTCAAGGCCTAATCCCCGCCCGACGCGTAGCATGCATCTTAAATGCGATGCAAATTTTGTGCGTCAAAGGAAGGATGTCCCCTCAACTCTGTCGCACACGTGGCAACACGCCCAAAATGCGGGACTCACGTTTAACAAAAACCGCGGCCCTCCAAAGGTCGCATCTCTTCAGGAAGACTAGAGCTGCATCTACTCAACAGGGTGAGAGCTGCGTCTTCACTTCAAAGATCGCGTCCCTCCAGAGGCCGCTTTTCTTCAGTAAATTAATAGATGCGTCCCCACTCCGAGTGAGGATTGCGTCTCTAGAGAAATATGAACCCTGCATCTACAAAACTTGCATTCAGTCTTTTCTTCTGCAATCAGTTCAACAGTACACTGGCACAAGCAAACGACTGTTTACTCCTGATTTAACAGTACACTAAAAACCAGCTTAGAGCATTAAGGAGGTCTGGAATGCGTATCTAGACACTCACCACGATCATCTCTGAATGATTGTCAGTCAAATCATGAGAAGTATGAATTCAACTAGAGTCCAATGTATTTCGAAATCCATCCCAGTCAACCGCGGATATGAAAACTTTAGAGGGGGTTCTGTAGGCTGTCTAAGAATCATTTGAAGACAAGTCATTAGAAAACAGAGTCTAAATTCTAGACGTAAAGCGGCACAGCCACTAGCGGAGCATTAAGACGTGAAAGTTGAAACTCACATCTTAATAACCAAGACGCAGAGCTCGAAAGCCGCGTCTCAGCACCACTGTAGTACCAAGACGCAAGGGTCAAAACCCGCGTCTCTACCTTACTGCAGTGGCCAAGATGCAGAGCTTGGAACTTTCATCTCAGATATCCTACCCAGACGCAGAGTCTGAAGCCCGCGTCTCACTTGAAGCTTAACGCAGAACTAGGAGTTCGCGTTTCTCAAGCATTACTTCAGCGACAAAACGCGAGGCTCAAAGCCCGCATCTCGGTTATAACTGCCCTCATTACTTGGTCAATTACTGCCCACATAATGAAGAAATTAACCCCCATTATGGAGTATTTTTAGGGGACACTTTTACCTCCTGAAACCTCTATAAATAGCCTAATTTGCTATGGAAGAGGGGTCAGAGAAATCTGGTCAGAAGAACTTCGGTTGTAAGCCATAAAAGGGCCAAGATCTCCAGCTAAAAGAAAACGAGAGTTCAACTCTTCTAACAACTTGCTGCGTACAAGTTTATTTTTGCCTACAGTCTCTTTGAGATTCTTATTGGATAGAAGCTGTGTTACTTCGTCCACCATCCAAAAAGAAGATTCACAAGAGGTCTTGACGTTCATCCGGTCAACGAAAAACAAGATTCACTTTCCATCGCCACATCAAGAACCCATCACTAAACAAAGGGAAGATTTGAGCTTAAATATCTTCCCTCTCTTGTAACCGGATTATTGATCTGTCATAATTTTCTTTACAATCAATAAAGAATTTACACGCCCCTTCAATTTTTTCACCAAACAGAGAGCGAAGCAGGGAGCCTGAAAAGATAGGGCCTCAGATGGTCTGCCGATAATTCATGTTTCCGTTGAGCATCTCTGATCAGCAGTCGAGAGAATCCACAAGCTCTAAGATCTGAAATTTGGACATGGGGTCTAAGGGAGTCAGAAACTCCCCAACGAGTAGTGTAGTGAATACCAAGTGGCGTGTAGGGACTAGCACATGTGTATTGATAAATCTGAATCAAAAGAGCATGTATTGAAAATCGTGTTGTGAGAACTGGCATACATGAGCCGACAGCGAGATAGTGAGTGATATTAAGTATGGAACAAGCATGGTATAATATGATAAGAACGGGAGACTAGTGAATAGAATACAAGTAGTAAGCCAGGATGTATACATATATAATATCATAAGAGTAATAATGATAAAACAGAAATCTGAAGTAAAACCCAATGAAAGTAAATACGACAAAACCAGCAGTACAAACTCAGTTTACGGCTTCATGATATAAGTACGTTGAAGGAATAATCTAAATAAGAAAACCCTCATCTATATACCATATATCTCACGTTATCATAGACTAAGTCCATACGACCCAAATTGTAAAAACACACACAAATTATGAATTGGCATTTTTTATTATTATTACTTATCCTACTCAGATGTCTTGGTATGTAGACTAGCGTCCCAGCACACATACATCCACATCTGAGTAAACTGAGGTTGTTATTGTAACCAATAGGGGTATTAATGAATAATTTTTATAGTGGGTCCTGTGTATACCCTGGACCACGGCCCAAGATTGTTCCATTACTGAATGACAGAATCTACCACGAGGCATTCGGGAGGGTATTATAGGATGCCCTTTCAGGATGGTACCAGGAAGATAGAGAGCCAGCGCTCCCCTCGATCACCTGGAGGCCCTCAGGTCAAACCAGAAGTTTTAGTTGCATAACATACTTAATACCATTATAAACACAAACATATGTTGATATCTGTCAGGATCTCCTGACCCAATGTAAGTTGTCCCTTTTTATAATTTATTAAATAATTATCAAATTAATGAGCAGGAACAAGTCAGGAGTATCAGGAATACAGGTGTATCAGGAGTACAATTTGACTGGAATATATCAAGATATATTAAGATGTCAGGTCATCATTCACGTATAATGATAATTATAAGAATCAGGTATGTCATATCGGATGTCAGGTGATAGCGTGACAGGGGTCAGTGATATCAGGCAGGGGCAAGATACAACTTGTAAATATTAGTACATTAAGTGAAATCACGTCAGCGATATAGGAAAACAGTACCGATATAAGAAATCGGTACGAATATCAAAAAATAATGCAGGCTCTGAAAACAGTATAAGTAAGATTTAAAACTCTTCACAACTATTAATAGAAAATTAGATAAACTGTCAAGCAGGCAATTAGCAAGAAACGAATTATTCAAGCAGAGCTAAGAAGAGCTGGAGGCGCGGACAGCGAATAGTGTTTAATCACTAAAGCATTTGGCGAAGCTACCGGGACGACTCGGCTAAAAATGCGAGTCTAAAATCAGGCAGAATTCCATCTAAGAGAGTCTAGTGATAAAGCCCTGAGCGCTAAGCATGCCTACCAGGTAGAGCAAGAGAGACTTGACGATCTAAATGTACTCCTCTTTTGAGAAAGTGGGCGAAAGCCTGAAGGCTAGAATATGTTCGGGGGCCAAGCATACTCTCGACAGCTACCACAAAACCCATAAGAGTGCAAGACCTAACACATATTGGGTAGCCATCCCGGGAGCGGGCAGAAACCATAGTCTGTACAAGGGTACCTGCACAAGATGTTAGTACCACACGAGCACACATGTAAACATAATAATATCTAGGTTACCGTGAAGTGGTAAACTCGAAGGCTGAGTGTAGAGCCCGGAGGCCGAGTAGAGAGCTCGGAGGCTAAACGACAACAAAGGGTTGGCCACGCATGATATAAAGCAATAATAAAGCACATCGCAGGCATTGAATATGTACATGTACCAGCTATACTACTACAGGCATTCGTCATAGATCTAATACATGTACAGCTCTAGGTTGGCCACATACAAATGTAGGTACACAATTTTCCCAAATACAAGTACAATATGGGAAAATACAAATATACAAATTCCCCAAAATACAATTCAACCCGTCAAAGTAGGGAAACATAGAAATGAGGTGAGGACAATTGCCTAAATCTCTTCAGAAAAGCCGCAAAATCCCTGACTCCAAAACACGCGCACATGCGCACAGCACACCACAGGAAGAGATATTTTTAGAGAAAGAAAGAGATCTAGAGAGAAAGAGAGAGATCTAGAGAGAAAAAGATCTAGAGAGAAAGAGATCTAGAGAGAGAAAGGGATAGAGCTAGAGGACAAAGCTCTAGAGAGAAAGAGACCTATAGAGAAAGAGATAGAGTTAGAGAGAAAGAGATCTAGAGAGAGAAAGAGATAGAGCTAAAAGAGAAAGAGTTTAGATAGAAAGAGAGAGAAAACAGGAGAGAGAGAAAATCAGAGAGAGAGAAAGGACAAGAAGAGGACATGAGAGAGAGAAATCACAGAAAGAGAAAGGGAAAGGACAGGGAGAGAGAGGATAGAAGAGAGAGAAAACCAGAGAGAGAAAAGATAAGAGAGAGAAAATAAAATCAGAGAGAGAGTGAGGGGCAATAGCCCTTGCTCGCGGCCAGGGCCAGGGCCGCGGCCTGGGGGTGCTTGAGGCGGCGCCCAAGGCGGGGCCGGCCAAGGTAGCCACCGGCCCCCCCATGGAGGAGGAAGAGGAGGAGGGGTGTTGGGTAGTGATGGTTTGAAGTTGGAGATAATGTTGACGGTGGTGATTTTGGGTGGTGGAGTTAGTGATTTCGTGGTGGGTTTATGAAATTGGAGGGGGAGAGGGACAGAAGAGGTTGTGGGAGTTGTGACTGAGGAGGAGGAGGTGGTAATTTGGTGTGGTTGTGGTGGATTTGAAGAATTAGGAGGTGAAGAGAAGGTGGTGGTGATGGGATTTTTTAGGAGATGATGGTGATTTTGGTGTTAAAGTGATGAAGGGGATGGTGGCTTGGATGGTGGTGGTATGGCGCCGGAGGGGCTCGATAGGCGGCAGCTCTAGGCCCAGGGCGGCGGTCGCCAGGAGGAGAGAAGAGGGAAAGAAGAAGAGAGGGAAGAAGAAAGAGAGAAGGAAAAAGAAAGAAATAAGAAAAAAATAGAGATATGTGATGGATGCGAGTGATGAGGACCAACCCATGTGGGGGAGTGGGTCGACAGGTGGGTGATGGGAGGAAAAGAAAAGGAAAAGAAAGAAAGAAATGAAAAGATTCCAAAATATAATATTATAATAATATCAGAAGATATCGATTGTTCCAAAGCAATTCTCAAAAATACCCAGAGGTAGAAAAAAACACCCTGAGGAAGAATATGAAATCAATTTTTAGAAATAAAATTTAATTTTCAAATTAAAATCCTTGAACCCACCAGCGATACTGTCTGACACCAAATCTTGCCGAGTTTTGATAAATTCAGAAAAATCTCCAAAAATACATTACGGTAGAAAATATGATTCTAAGAAATAAGAAAAGTAAAATTTAGAAATTCACTCCATTTGTAAATTAAAAATCTTGATATCGACCAGCGATACTAGTCGACACCGATTTGAAGATTTTGCAATTAATTCAGAAAATTCTAGAAAATTATGAAAAAAATCTAAAATATTGAGAAACGATGTTTGAAACTTAAATCGGTCAAATCTGACTACCAAAAAGATCAAATCAAGAAGTACACTAAGATCGGGTCCTCGGTTCAGACCAGGGCTCTCTTTGAGTCCATAAATCTGGATCCAATACCAACGATTGTATAATTAATCATAAAAACAAAAATAAATATGGAAAGTAAATCGAAAAATATGATTGAGAATCTGAATATGTAATTAAGTACGTATTCTAGGGATGGGGTGTTACAGGGAGAAGAGAAGAGAAAAGAGATAGGCTAGTTAGAATTTCACATCACTAATTTAGAGTTTCTTTAGGGCTTCACATATAAAGAGAGATTTGGTTGTGATACACAATTCACACAAATTTGAGAAAAACTTTCATAATTTCATTATATTGCATATTTTTTTGATACAAAAGGCCTTTTATAGGCTTGCAAAAATTGAATACAACTCAAAATAAAACTGTTAATCAAATAAAATTACAATTTCAAATTTTAGAAACTACAATCCTAATAAAATGCAACTCTAAAACAAAGAAACTAAAATACATAGAGATTTACTACTAGAAAATTGGAATGAGGTATCTTCTCTATCGGTGATATACGTGTTATACATATAGCTTGATGTGCACATCATTCTCCCTGTGTTGGAGAGAAGTCGACTCCGTTGAATTAGAAGTGAAGTGCTTGCATACTTTTTCAAAATTTCATGATCAATCTTCAATTCGGTCTATCCATGTATCATCAATTGGTACTTTTCCTATCCAAATCAGATATTTTTAAATTCCGCCAACTTTGATGGTGATAATTTTATCATCTAAGAGTTTACGAACTTGACATGCTGTATAGGGTAAAATATCTTATAGTTGTGAAAGGAAGGGGCTCTCAAAAATAGGTTCATGGGAAGGCTCATCAACAAGTAAGATAATATTTATAAGACTTTTATAATCCACTAAGCAGTCAATATTGAATGTAAAACTGGTGCCAAAATCTATAGGGAGATCTATAATATAAATAACATCGTTCAATTTCATCAAGATTTTAAATGGATCAGAACTACAAGCATACAACTTTTGAACAGCAACACCAACAATTAAAAGTATTTAATTTGTTCCTATCATCAACTCGTATCTCATGGTTGGCATTATTTTGTTTAATTTTATCACTGATCTCCATGGGTTGTTTGTGCATGTATGATGCAAAAGATGATGCAGACTCAATAACTTGATACTGATAGGCTATGGGGATAAGGTCTGTGGATTCAATTTAATATCTAATATAGACCATAAGAAAAAGGGAACGGTGTCGGCAGTAGGGAAGGAAGGAGTTCGTGACCAAAACAGATAACGACAGCAGGGATCGGTAGTACAGGAGGCAGAGAAAGTGGTGATGCAATAGAGCCGGGAAAGAGAAAGGATAGATGGTAGTGAACTCCTTAATCATAGGAATGACTTTCAAATAAATAGTACCATCATGCTTATGTGCTTCAATGAGACTCCATCATTGATGGCAATCTCAAATGGGCTTGGATAGTTGGTAGCAACATGCTCATAACCTTGGCAAGTATAGCACTTAGTTATGAGACTAATTTTGGAAAAAGTCTTTTTCAGTGTTCTTCCCTTTTATTATTATCAGACCTTTCTTTGACTTCATTAACTGTAAGAATCACACAAGAAATATTACTTTTCAAGTTTTTGTTGGAAGAATTTGTGATTCGAAGTAGGTTATCAATTTTAGCCATCTCATCAAGTGTGATTAAGACTCCTTGGTCTAGTTCGAGGGAGTAAATTTGGATGGTAGGGATGAATGTATATTAGACCTATGAGGTTGAACAGATTGGAGAAGTCTAGACTCGTAGAAATATGGTGGCACGTATTTAATGAAGAGTTTGTCTTTCATATATTCCCAAGTTTTAATCGGTCATTGAGTTCAGGCTTTCCTGTCTCTTTTCAAATCTATCCAGTATTGGCTAGCTTGCTCAGTCAGTTTCATGATAGCGAACCTGACTTTCTTAGCTTCAGAAAGTGGGTATCCGTTGAAGTACATGTCCATTCTTTCTAGCCAATCTAGAAAATTTGAGAACCCTTAAATAACTAGAATAATTCCGACGACCATCAAAAGTTGATATGTCCATGATGGTGGTGTGAAATTTGAATATTTAATATTTTTAAATGCAAGAAAGTTGTAAATTTTCCTAACAAGTGTCTACAAGATGAAAAACAAAAGATTTTTGTTTTGTTTTTGTATTTTGAACTTTTCTAAAATTATCGAGTCAGTCAAACCCCAATTTTACTAGTCTAGTTGGCCAGATCTGTGTAACTCATTGAGAGGTTTTTCGCACTTGGTATTTCTTAATTATAGAACCACATTAAGTACCCTCCCTTGGTTAGACACCAATCATATGAAATTTTAGGAAAGTCTTACCTTTTAAGGTTTCCTAATTTATGCTATTTTTTGGATTTTAAATAAATTTAACTAGATGCAAGAAAGCGAATAAACGTGATAAAAATTTGATTGCACAAAACAGAGTACAGAGAATGTGAAAAGTGTATGTGA